>CABFOV010005148.1:26333-45248 GCA_902141375.1 Timema poppense
AGACAAGGTGATTATTGGGGTCAGGTTACAAGGTCATTATTGAGGCTAGGAGACAAGGTGATTATTGGGGTCAGGTTACAAGGACATTATTGAGGCTAGAAGACAAGGTAATTATTGTGGCTAGTAGACAAGGTGATTATTGTGGCTAGAAGACAAGGTGATTATTGTGGCTAGAAGAAAAGGTGATTATTGGGGTCAGGTGGGGTCAGGTTACAAGGTCATTATTGAAGCTAGAAGAAAAGGTGATTATTGGGGTCAGGTGGGGTCAGGTTACAAGGTCATTATTGAGGCTAGGAGACAAGGTGATTATTGGGGTCAGGTTACAAGGTCATTATTGAGGCTAGTAGACAAGGTGATTATTGGGGCTATGAGACAAGGTGATTATTGGGGTCAGGTTACAAGGTCATTATTGAGGCTAGGAGACAAGGTGATTATTGGGGCTAGGAGACAAGGTGGTTATTGTGGCTAGAAGACAAGGTGATTATTGGAGCTAGGAGACAAGGTGGTTATTGTGGCTAGAAGACAAGGTGATTATTAGGGTCAGGTTATAAGGTCATTATTGAGGCTAGAAGATGTCCACATATGGACAGTCTCGAATGAATTCATTAAAACTGGGAGCTATTAAAAGGTATAGGTCATTATAGTTGTAGAAAATTGATCAGAAACTGACCTAGTTCAAGAAAAATCTAATTACTCAGCGCCCTACAGTATTGTTGAGCCTCAAAAACTAAGACATTTAATATAATTTACATCACTCCATTGTTATATTTTATTTCTTAAATATAATTTAGGAAGCTCCTAGCAAAATATGTTTACAGAGTTAAGACTTAGATATGTTGATCTATAATATAACAAATTAATTTGTAAAGTTAGGTTTTTATTAAAGTGAATATTAAATTATGTGATGTTTAAAAACAATAAAAAAATTATAAAGTTTTTAGAGGAACATTGTTCATGATTATGAACAATTAGAGAAGACTAAAATACTTCATCAACTTATTCAATGGTCCAACGAATTTATGAATAGTCTAAATAATAGGTTAACACATTAAAATTCTAATACATAAAATACATCAAACAATATAACGTGATATGAACATAGACATTAAAGTCAAGATTTATTTTGAAACCATTCAGAATAGAATTAAGCTAACTTCAGCAAATTTGATTTAGATAATGTTGAAGTATTATATAATGTAGAATCAGAAAAGTATGGTTATGTTAGTCTAAGTCTTATATGTATTGATGTCCCATTACACCTTTGAGATCCAGCACTGGAAAAAGTGTCTGGACAACTTCAATCCTACATGTTTCGGTACATTAGTACATATTCATTGATACTGCAAATGATATTAAATAAATCAGTATCCATGTATGTATGATTATGCTCGTTGGTGGACAGAGATGTTTATATTTTATCACTGTTTATGTGACAGTAAATATTTTTTCATCCATGCGCTTTGGTTTTTTGTAAGTGTCTCTTTTTTAAGATAGATAGAAAAAGTATTTGCGGTGCATGGTACCATTTTATTTAAAATCATTATAATTCAGTTGAGCAGAAAATTATTAGATTTGGTTCTGTAAATCTACGGGAATCATGGTCGTAAGTAATGGCTTCATGTTTTAAATAGATGGATATCAAAACCAAATAATTAAGTCAAATGTTTTCAATGGTGACAGAAAAAATGTGTTTGTATTTTTATATTGTCGTTCCTATCGCGTGGTTTCTGCATTCAGTGGGTAGGCTTACAACGAAGTTCACCTTTGGAGTTTACTGTAAACATCAATTTGTTCCAAGCTCAATGATTATTTAATCCAATGTCATAAGGTCAAACAGTCAAGCTAACAAATTTAAAACGGGCCTTATTCAATGTTTTGTATACGAGATTATTCTAATAGTTCAAATGTTTATTCCAGTGCGATTCAAAAGATAGGTGAACATATTTGTCAGCTTTGTCCTTTTTCACTTCCTTTGAGCAGATATATCCCATTGATAGTGGACTTTATTACCCTTTAGTCTAATTTACTGTGATAATAATTTGTAAGGGACACTAAAACTTAATTTTTTCATAGAAAAATAATATAAAATAAATATAAATTTTATTTCATGTGAATTTGTTGGAATGAATGCTTAAAGCTTTTGAAATAAAAATAAATGTTTAAAAGTAATATTTTCCCAATTTTGTATTCCAACTAGACCGGTATCAATATTGTTAGATATTCACGTGAAATAACTGAGAGACCTTGGTTCGAACTAAAATGTGTTTGTAATTTAGTCTTCTATTAGTGGTAAAATCAGGCTGGGTGTGAATAAATCTGAATTGACTATAAGTAAGGGCTCAGACACAAAGCACCCATATATTATTACACTTGGTAACCGTTGAAGAGTTCAGGGTTCAAATCCTTACCAGGACACTGGAGGGGGTTTTACACGCATGGCTTATCATTAAGATTTTACCAGTTTTTTTCCCCTCATTAATCTAAGTACACACTATCTCAACTTACTATTTCATAACATTTAGGTCGAGTCATTAAACAACATCTGTGTTAAGGGAGTTATGGGAGTTTTTTGAAGACGTTAATAATTCCCGCATTATTTACGAGTTTATTTGATATTATGTAATATAACTTTCAACTAAATTTAGGGGAACATTATCAACAAGTTTCTGGCCAGCTATAAAATTTCAATTTGGAGTTTAAAGTTTAAAAAAAATTAACGAAGCTTCAAATACAAATTTTGTACATCCAAGATTTAAGAAAAAGGTTATAAACCTATATCTAGCATTCCTATTGCAGATAAAGTCATGTTTTTATGGGGTCTCAAAAGAACATTTAAAGATAATGTGGGATTGCTTTATGTTATTTTATATAAGTTAGCAAATATATTTTTTAACGATTTTAAACTTTTTAACTAGTCAGAACTTTCGCCTGTATTTTGGTGGAAACAATATTAAAAAATATCAAACTACTTCATAAATAATCTGGGCTTTATAAACGTCTTCAGAGCTTTTCAGTTTCTCCCACTTATCACCCTTGACCTAAAAATGTACCATTACCCTAAACTTACAATTTTTTGCTAAACATTCAAATCTGTGGGCACACTGTATAATCGTCTAGCTCGTTAAGCTTGTCATGCTGGTGACAGGGAGGTTAGGGTTTGAATCCTGACAGAACGTATTGAGTAAAATTACTCTGACTACAATATATAAAAGATATATTATACCGAATGATATACTAACATCAAGAGAGTGCTTCACATGCCAATCAACTCTGTGACAAAGTCAGCTAGAAATAGTAAATTTACAACAACACTCTTGCATGTCGATCATTTATGATTGAACAATATTGGAGATAAAGGGTTAATAGACGTTCCTAATACTATACATTGTTGGTATATTAAATTATATTTGGATAAAAACTTCATTGAAAATGCCGGTTTTGACCATTTTAGAATGGCTACACAGTTAAGCATTGTGCACAAATCTTTATTCTGTCTTAATAGGGAGATACCAGTACTGTAGTTATTAACAAGAAACTTAGTCGCTTTGTCCCCCATCGTCACCGCGGAAAGTTTCGAGTAATAATTCAAATACGAATGCACTACACACATGTCTGGCATATTGTAGATCTTTTCTTATCCCTTTTACTCCCATACCTCGCACGCGCGCTCACACACACACATATGTAGACGCGAGCCAGGAGCTGAGTTGATCCTGCTATGATAAACGCTGCTAACACCTTATCTCAATGGGTAGATACACTTGTTTAATACTGCCTTATGGGTTCAGGGTCCGTTTACCATCACAGAAGAAAATAATAATTGTGAAATTAGGTTGGTTTCCTTGCACTAAGTGGTGAAACGAAGATCTGAGTATTAACGTTTTGTGTTTGTTAATTAACTTGACCTCGTCTCTAATGTCCAACATACTAGCATTAACGCATATTAACAAGACAATATAGTCTGCTATAGCTTTGTCTGATACATGGATGTTTACTCTAATGTGTTCAATGCTTTGATAATATTTGCTCATTGAACACCCCATTCTTACAATGATTAGCGCTCTGCATACCAGAACACTCTAAAAGGCATAATTTCAATTGCGTTCAGCTGCACTGAATCTGTAGTTTACGCATTATGTATCTTCCGGCTCTGTCTATCCATAAATACCAGTGTAGTTCCTGAAGCTCAAACGGTTTGTCCTTTATACAGTTAGAATAATTTAATGCAATAGTCAACCATGTGTGACAATACGCGTAGCTCAATTAAGATTGACAACGAATTTATTAGAGAATGTAAACCAAAATTAGGGTATATCGACCAAATATGTTAAGATACATCTAATTCGTATCCTGCACAGTATTTCACTTGTTTGGGTGTTCTTCAAATATATCCTAAATTGTATATCAAAGATGAACTTGGTTAATTCTAATTGGTGTAACATTAAATGCTATTTGAGTTTCAATCGTTTGACCTGTAGACCTACATTTTTGTTGGATTAAAATGTTACAGATAGAGAAAGTATTACGATCATCAAAAAACCAAATTCAAAATTTTAATGAATGTACACGTTTCACGACTCCCCGAATCCGAAAAGTGGCTTTTGGATTGTCGTCTGTCTGTACCTCGGAGTAGAGCCTAAACTATTTTGCTGATTGAGATAAAACTTGGTAACTAGAGTTTTCATAGGGTTGCCCCAAGGGGTTTTTGGAATTGGATATCTAACACTAAAATCAAGGGTAGTTACCTCAAGGACGAAAAGAAAAAAAAAATAGATTTTCTCCAAATCAGCTCTAACGATTTAGTTTAAATTTCATTTATGAGAATTGAGCAATATTACAAGCAAAATGGCTAATCTCAATTTTTCTTCAAAATACTTAAAGGGTTCCGGTCTGATGCATGAATTATATATATATATTTATAATATCTCTGTAAGCCTTTGAGGTACTAAATAACTTATCATTGCAAAACTGTAGTACCATTAAAAATAGAAAACTTTTATATGAAATATATCTTTATAAAATCAATATAGTTTATGAGATATTGAAAACTATATCAATACAATTTTGTGAGCTTTAGTTGTGAAGAGATACTACTTATTTATCTTCTTTTTTTTTTGGTCCAAATATACAAATGAGGACTTTAATTCTTTAAAAATAAAATTATAAAATTTAAAACTCGTAATCCACTCTCCCTCCACACAAATGCGTGTTCACTTCCTCTAATTCAACCTTTCCTAATCCATTAGCGTAATTAGTACTTAAAGCGTATAACCCGAACGGGTAGTAAGACGCGGTGTTAAATAATAATAAAAACTCGTAAAAATGTTTTAAGTACGTATAAAGTTATTTTCCCTCGGGTTTGCCAGGGTTTATTATCTCGTTTCACAAATATTACTATTTTTGAGTAAATATCTCCAATTTTAAACAATGGAGTGAGAAAGTCCGTGCGGAGTTCTGTACCATTTATTTAAAATATGTGAAGCGTTAGGAAACCATAAATGTTTGGTTTTTTATCGCCGCGTTTTACGACCCATTTGTGTTATACACTTATGTACTAAGCACGCTAGTAGTTTTAGGGATTAGTAAGGCTATATTGAGAGGAAGTATACCCGCATTTGCGTGGAGGGAAAGCATAAAATAGTTTTGGAAATCCACCTTCAGTACACCTGACCGAGATTCGAACCACGATCTCCCCGTGATCAGCAGCTTAGACTATTATGAGAGTAGCGCCTAAGAACATGCATCCACCCAGGCGGATATTATCAAAGTATTTTATGGAAATGTTAAACCAGTAATGGTTGGCATATGGACAAAGGTATTACTATTGAGTTGCCTGGTTTGTCGGTCACGAAGAGACCGGGATTCTCATCCATGTCAGTGCTCGTGTGTGTTTTTTCTACATGGTTTTCCACTTTCCTTTTACACAAATATGGTAACACTTCCTCTCAATTCTACTCTTCATAGTCCTATTCTTACCGCACTAGTAAAGGCATAAAAGAAAATTTCAAGCTTAAATTGTAACATATTAACTTAATCCATGACCTAAAATAACTCCTTAAACAGAAGTTCTCCATTCAGCCTTTTCCTGGGACACTTTCATCCGATCCATAACTAGACCTCCAGCTTCCTTCAAATACCATCTAACATTATCCTCCCGTCGACGTCTGGACCTACCAAGGGATCTTGTCTGTATCTTCAGGTTTCTCAACGAAAGTATTGTGTCTACTAATGTCATCGCCCACGCGACAGACAATTTGAATAAAAGTTCGTTTTGTAACACCTTTAGTTAAGATATCTTAATTATATTGTTTCAAACCTCTTAATATTTTGAGCTATAGGACAGTGACTGAGAACAGCATTTTATTGACTTAACCTCTCTGCATCAACACTAGTTGCAGGTGCCTATATTGTATTTAATACTGCTGGCTGCTGAATAGGCTGAGGGTTTTGGAATTGATATGGGTAATAGAAACTAAATCCAAAAAATGTTAGGTTTTTTTGAGCATTCTCAGAAATTTGACGGTAAGAGTAACTGTAGCCATCACAAAAGCAATCTTAGTTTATATTATATAAGTTGGCAATCTACTTTTTTCTGAATAATATTTTTTTTAGTACCGCCCATTTCGGGTAGTACGCTTATGAACTAATTACGCTGATAGTTTTATAAATTAAGGAGGTTATATATAGAGGAAATGTACCTGAATTTGCGTGGAAGGAAAGTGGTAAACTATTTTGGAAAAATCCCCCTCCGTACACCCGACCAAGATTCTAACCTCAATTTACCAGTCATCGACAGTCTAGTGTACTGCGAGAAAAGTTCCTTAGACCATGCGACCTCCGAACATCGTATTAGGTTTTTGTTTGCAAATGTTCTTTGATTTACTTTTGAAATAAAAAAATTGTCAAATATTAATTTCAGCTGTTTTCATAATATTACTATACACCTTCTGGTTGGCAATCTAGTAGGCCTACCAACCAAATTGTTTCAAAACAAATGAGGTTTATTGTTGTTGAAACACAAGATTCGTCTATTTATCGTGCGGAAACAGTCATATTTAAGGGAGAAAATACATTTTCACGTACTAAAACATTTAAATTTAGAGTATGAAATTTCCCTTAAAACCAAAGGCTGGTATTTGTAAAACTCTTTTTTAAATATTACATACAAAACATTTTGCTCCTATTGCTAATGTGACATTTCCTTGCTTCTACTGATTTATATAAATGTGCGGACAGCCTGGAGGACTAGCAATAGGCTTTGTAATAAACAAGCACAGTTCAATCATTGCCAAATTAATCTCAAATTGCCGTATCTCATGTTTTCATTCATTTGTTTTCATTTAGTATTCAAAGTGAAATATTAAATTAGACCCACTACAAATGAATTCTCTCATACAAAGAAATATTGATATTTAATTAAACCGCACCCGCTTCAGTGGTCGTCTCTCTTGCAATATATTGCGTTGATAGTGACGGTTACGGGAGGTCAGAGGTTTAAATCCCGGTCGGGTGTATTGAGAGTGTTTTCTAAAATATTTCCCCACTATCCCTCCACACAAATTCAGATACATTTACTCTGAACTCTACCTTTCTCATCCCTACCCGATTAGTATAAAATATGCGGATAGCCCAAACGGGTGGTGATCCATGGTACTTCACACGGAAAATATATCCGCATTCGCGTTGAGGAAGAATTGAAAACTATTTATTTAAGGCCACCGTCAGTTCACCCGACCGTGATTAAAACCACAATATATTGTGAGTGTGACGCCTTAAACCATGTGGCCACAGAAATTGGTGATTGTGAAATAACTCAATTTACATTTTGTGACTAAGCCTTGAGAAGTCACGAAGCGTTTTAATAAGAATCGAATTAATTCAGAGGATATTACAGAAATGTGTAAATAAATCACTCACCAAAACCCAAAATGTCTTTGGAACTTTTCATTTAAAAAAAACTACATTATCTGCTACTGTAGGAACTACAGTTGTGTGGGAGACGTTGTCTGAGCTACTGTAGACGTATTAACGACGTTGTCTTCTTGGAGATTTCTAAGATATTTTACGAAGCAGGTTGCATCTTAACTAGATGCACTTAAACTGCAGTGGCGTGTCGTGGAGTGTTGCAAGGGAAGCAGACCTTGTTAAAACTGTACCTGTGATACGTTATCGCCAACTTGGGCCATGTTCTACCAATCATACGTATATACCTTGCTCCCCATACCTCACACGGTAATGTATTCCCCTCGATTCGTGACCAATGACTGTCCTACTGAAGGGTGTGAACAAATCGCCGGTACAGTTTAAACAAATGCTGCTTACCCTGGTAACATTTCACGATATGCTGCTGCTAAGCTGTCTAGGCAACAATGTACAAAATAGAAAAATAGGGATGAAAATGAAAAATTTACTCTGAGAGAGCTCTTTTCTATGTGCCGATAATCATTTCCCCTCTTCCTCTGACGAGTTTACAATCACTATAATTTTTGCGCCTTGAAAACATTGACTTGCTTTTTAATTTTACCTTTTTCTTGTTTCCTATTCTAGAGCGATATATACCACCACGAACTTTTTCAATCTACATCCTGGCAGGAAGACTCGTATAGGACATTTTGGTCATAAATAGCCTAAGTTGTAGAGGATTAGTTATAAAAACTACGTTTACAAAACACTATTTTAAGATAGAAATAATAATTGATGTGACGCTGTAAGACTATTTCTAGAATTATTTAAGAGCTTATGGTTTTTGTTTAAACGTTATATCTTTAAAACTCTCTTAGTTAAATTCATCAACAAGGTAAATCCTATCTTGACCTTCCGTGAAGTCGTTGATAAAATAGCTCAAACAAAACACGCATTTGGCGATATAAGCAGCAGTTTTCATTAGATTGTGGAAACATAATACAATAAAATTTCATTAATTCGAACTAATTGGGACTTTAGCTTGTTCGGATTAGTGAAAATTGGGATTAGACGGCAGAACACGGGAAGACCGAGTATTTTCACCCATTTTAAATTACAGTTGAATGAGTTTTATAAAATCTACATTCATTTGACTGATGTGTAACAAGTAAAAAGTATTGTAGTTTTATTTCTACAGAATGTATTTTTTTACAGAGCTGTAATTATTTTTAGTTACACAGTAGAACATGTTTGTATTGACTTTAACTTGTAAATACTAAGCATCAACACTGGTTCTTATACTTCTCTTTTAACTTTGAGTATACTAACCAATAAAATATATTTCATTTGACTTTGTTTCCCCCCTCCCCTTATTCCGAAAATTGTGTTCTGATTAACAGGAATTTCCTACTCCAGGGGGCTCGGTCTAAAGGGGCTTTACCGTTCCAAGTCTCATATTAATATGCACTGCCAGTGTTGGTTCGAGCATTTGACACATTTTCTGACGAATGATACATATTAAAATAACCATAATATAGCTTATATAGTTAAACACACACGTCTCTTCAGATGACAATCTCATGGAGTTACTGTGTAACTATAGAAAATTGACACTCTCCCGGGTACTATTTTTCTATATTTACATTATGTAAGTATGTAAATAATTTTCCTTTTAAAGGATGCTTTTATGCTAAAGTACCATATTGTTATGGTTACAATAATTTATTATTCTAGACATGAGGGGCTGCAGAAACAGTTGGAGTTTTTCCAAAGGTTTTTTTTTAACTATCTTGAAATAAAATAAATGTATCATTCTAGGTGAAATTATATATATGTTATTATCATTTGAGATGTGTTTATTCAACAAATAAGATTCTCAAACTAGGTTTAACATCACAATGCCCACGATGGAAGCCATGTTTCTTCACGATCGTCAAAGCGTAATGAGGGTTTTGTTAGCGACGTTCTCTTGCCAAAACCATGGATCTACCATCAGTTCACCAAATAGGCTTTTTTTGTGTGTGTCCGGGAGGAAAGTGTTTTTAATTAAACTTGTAATATCGCGATGCTTTATTTACATGTCTGCACAGTGTGTGAGTGAGAAAGGGGGGGGGGAAGGGGGGTAGGGGGTGACTGATGAAGGATTATTATTGTTGTTTGTACATAACATATGTACATTCGTGTGTAAACAAGTTTTCCTGAATTTGGTTTCTTGGTCTGTAATTGCTAGGACCATGTAAACCCCCATCCCTTACCCCCATTACATTCCATACCCCTCTGGAAAAAAAAAGCGGAGAGACGGAATTACATTCGGGGAGGTCACACACACTAGGCAGAGAGAATATCCAATGTTGTATGGAAATTTAGCTCACATATATAAGCCTATACACTCACTCAAACATAGATGGGACTTCTCTGAATTAAAAATGAAATTATTACTTGTAAAGGACATCAAAATCCCATTCGTCTACAAATGTTCACAAGTCCAGTCATATTTGCCAACTCGTATTTTGATGGTACGAACGGGTAAAGGTTTTTAATAGCTGAGGTAATAAATATTACGTGAAAAATATAAACATAAAAAAAATGCATTTATTCGGAGGTAGCATATCAAATATTTTTGGAACATTCTCAGAGCTAATATTCTATTATGTATTTATGCAACTTGTGTCCTAAAGGTTTAGACGAGTATTCATAATAATTAGTACATTATGTGTTCACTTAATATTATATTATGTCTAGAGCTTGAAACTACTTGAAGTCACAATTGTAACATTTTATCTTTGAGCCTTAATTAAATATCACTACATTAATTAATATTGACGAAACAAATCTGAGCTCAAAAAAACAAAGGTCTAAAAAATATTACAGATACCTTCTCATATGCCCATATTTCTATGGATTATTTTAGTAATATTATTGTTCTTGGCTTTTAAATTTGGACCCTAATATACAATTTCATGATATTTCTAAATATAATCTACTATATAATCGACCAAAAATGTCAATCTCAGCTTGTCTGGTTTGCCAGTAATGTTGAGGTCGGGGTTCGAATTATAGTCGTATGTACTGTAGGGTGGTTTTGTAATCCTAAATGGTGTCCTACTCTCCCTCTATGAAAATGAGTCCAAGCTTATATTTCATCTAGCTCTTAACTTCCCCCTCCCTAACTCATTAACGCAACTAAAATGTGTACACCCCGGACTTGCTGGACGTGGGGTAAGAACCTAAACAATCTGAATATTATCTTATTAGTTTCCTACTTGTGATTTATGAGTCATTACTTGGTGACTTCAGTGCTATGATACGGTCCTATTTTCATAAGAAGGACCTTTGAGAACATACAAACATTCTTTGCTGCAATGTTGATAATGTTTTCTTATATTATTAATGTTGGTCATGTAATGAAAATAGGAAAGGAAAGAACATCAAAGAGAATGATGGAGATGAAATATGTAGGAAAAATACTGTAAGGAGGATTAAGAAAGATATGGGAGGAGTAGATAACAGCACGTTTGCGAGATAGAGAAGAAGAAAGGAAGCAAATAAAGGAGTAATAGTGGAGGAAGGGGAGAAGAAGAGGGAGGTATTTTAGTAAACCACAAATGTGCGAGATTTGATCAAAACCGTGACACACCCGTTTTTGAACAGATTGACTTTTTGCTTTCGTTTCCATAATTGACTGAGGATAAAGATATTTTAAATTCTGTATCGATTACAAAAAACATAGTTTATTGTTTGAACTTGATGAAACAGCACACAAAATACATTATTTTTCGTAAGTTATGTAATTTATACATAATGTGTGTATATATATGTAAAACTAGGGGTTAGCCCTGTCTACGATAGCAGCAATTTCAGATTTAGTTCAAAATCTGTTCTCTATTATTGTGACATATTTTTAAAGTGTTAAAAACTAGAGTGTGATTTGTGTCCATGAATTTAAGGCTATCGGAGTTTATTTTTTATAAGTTTTGTATTTTCTAATAAAGATGAAATAATCCCTAGGTCAAGACTATGGGCCAGTTTCATAGTCAAGTTTAGTACGCCTCAAGTGCGGCGCTGCACTAAATACAAGACTACACCTACCTGAACCAGAATGGAATGGGCCGTTCTCTCATAGGAAACTGGTCCATTCCATTCTGGTTTAGGTAGGTGTAGTCTTGTACTTAGTATAGCGCCGCACTTGAGGCGTACTAAATTTGACTATGAAACTGGCCCTATACCTATAACTCTAGCCAATGGGATCATGGTGTGCTGAATCCCTCTTGGGGCCATCACCCAGCATTATATATATATATTACATTTTGAAGGGGGCTAAAACACTTAAATAGCCAGTATGCGATATCTCAGCTTTGTGCCTTATCGGGAAGTTTGAGAAAAATAATGGACAAACATAGACCACATGCATTTTATTTGATATACTAACATGACACCCATTTAAAAATAACTTTTTTCATTTTTGACATTGTATTGTGTCCCATTGGTATTTGTTGGACAATTATTGAGAATGGGAATAATTTTTTATTTAACCTTAAAATCTGGGTGACACATTTTCCAATTAAAGACTCTCTTCAAGAGATCAAATATTAACTCCAGTGAAAGTGTGAAATTTTTCCTCAATTGAAGATTTCATTGTAAACAACATTTTTTCAATATACTTTTTCGTTCATGGGGAGATTCCATGAGAATCATCGGCCATAAAGTATTCCTGCACTCTTTTTTGAGTTTAGGAGCTATCTGCCTGCAAAATTTCATTTTCTTAATATTCTGGCCTTAAGAGATGTTATTCAAATTTGTTTAAAAAAACGTTTCAAAGCCCCCTCGTGTAAATTTTTTGGCCACCACTTATTCCTTGGGTGAGGGGCTACCTGTCTGAAAAATGTCAGCTTCTTGAGTTTAGTGAGCATTCAGAGTATTTCAACTTTGTTTCTATGTAAACCCCCAATCTAACTATTTTGGGGGCTTCTTAGGAATCTTCTTATACCAATTGTTCCTGGACCCTTTTGAATTAGGGGCTACTTGTCCACAAAATTTCAGCTTCTTTGTTCTTGTATACTTCTAAAGTTACTTATCTTTGTTTTTATGGAATCCCCCAGTTTGGGGGCCCTATTGGAATTTTCTGTCACCTAGTATTACTGCGCCCTGATGGGCTATGGACCATCCACCTGCAAAATTTCATTTTCCTAGATCTACTGGACTTCTAGAGTATCTCGACTTTGCTTTTCTGGGACCTCCCTCCATAATTTTGTGGGACCCCTTAATCATCATATATTCCTGCATCCTTATGAGATAGGGGTTACCTACCTGCATAATTTTACCCTCATAGCTCTTCGGGGTTGTAGAATTTTTCGACTATAGTTTTTTTAGAAACACCTCCATTATATAATTGTCAATTATAATTTTCATACAGCAAATATTTTTGCATCCTTTTGGGTTGGATGGTAATTATTACAGTGGAAATGTATCATTTCTGTATGATACAATAAACATTATATTTCAAGTGTTAAGGTAATCCCAATAATACTTTGAGCATATTATCTTGTATTTTGTAATGCCGGGTAAAGTTTTTCAGACTCTTTTCTTCAAATTAAATTAACGCTCACAGAGATATCAAAGTTTATTTTTCAATCAGGCTTAGCCTAACACAAATCAGCTCCCTAAGTTTTCTCGAAGGCTAATTTCCTGAGATGTTAATTAACAATTAAGACAACTCCATGTCTATCCAACCATTTCTCACAAATTAATAATTGAATTCGAGAACGCACCCGTTGCCAAACAAATATTTTAAATGGAAGGATTAACTTTGATTTTTCCTCTTAAAAACTTTAAAGACTGAGGTCTTTGTTTTCATATTACTGAACAAGATGTGTTTGAAAGCATGTACCCCTCCTCTTTCGGATATTTTGGGAAGTATTTAAAAAAAATATTGAACGTTTTAAAGATTTAACTTTTAGCCATCACTTAGCCTATGTAAAATAACAAATAGAGTTTCACGCACCATAAAATTATAATTAACTATACAAGCTCATTAATCTGTTTAATATAAACATGTATTCCAAGAGTAATCCCATCACATGTCAAAGACTATATATCAAATTAAACCATTGATCTGCAATTTGTTAAAAATAAATTTCCCGTTCCTACTCATAAACAAACTTTAGCTATAGTCGACCCAGCCACAGTTGTGGTCACATCGTCTAACCACTGACGCGTCACTCTCGTGTTGAACTGCTGGTAACGGAGAGACCGGTGTTCACATACAAGCTAGGTGTATTCAAGTTTTATTTCCTAAATATTTTCCCACTCCTCCTCAACGAAAATTCGAGTACATTTCTTCAGAATTTCTACTTTACTCATCCCTATTCCATTAATGTAGTTAATTTACGTGTATATCATGAGCAGGTACTTGGACGTTTTGAATAGTATATATTAATACATAAAAACACCCATTTTTAATAGACATTAAAAAAGGTGACTTCCTAACAACGAAGAAAAAGAACGTAAGAGGGGCGGTTAGAGTGTAATGGAGAGTCCATCGTTAAGGGGAGGGCTCTCCAAATAATAATAGTTTTGACACACAAAGCTCTAAAAAGAAACAAACATTAAATATAATGGCACCCTACATAACATACTTTGAAATCCAAAATATAATCTGGCGTGAATCGACAAAATATACATGTACGAGAGCGAATAATCGACTAGTCAAAAATGTTCCCTACTGCCATATTATCAGGAATTAGCGCAACTAAATAGGGCACACAAGATCCCAAAACACGTTTTAATTATGACATAACTAAAATATATTAATTTAAGTGTAGTTTGGTTAGATAAAATTATAGAAAATTTGAATTTTTTGGAAATAAACAATGAAGATTGAATTCAAAATGGGAATATGTAAATTGTAATTTCATGATATTTAAAATATGTTTTAATATTTACAAATAATAAATTATTTTATAGTAGTTTACAAATAATTTATTTTTGAAAATCTGAATTATTTTTAATATATGTGAGCAGTTTGGTTTAAAATTTATCTATATAGAGTGATTATTGTGATTAACAAAATGTTAGTTTTCATGGTTAGAATCAATTTAAGGGTAACTTACTAAAAACCTATTTTTAAAACCTTTTCTTCGAATACAAAATATCAGAATGTTTGTGCGATTGTGTTGAACCATTTATTTAAGCAAAACATTCACCTTGAATACCGTAGCTCAGTTGATAATAGGATAAAATATATTATACTAAAAGAGTGTTTCGTTAAAAGTGAAAAGTTGTCTATGTATGATTTCATAAAACTTCTCATAAGCAATTTGAGTATCCACTTTGGTGCCATTCCAGTGTTTAATTACCTTCTTGCCTGTCTGCCTGAAAAGGACACAATTTATCTGACGCTTTTGCGGCTCCTGAGTCTTTATCACTGAGAGAGATAAGAAGAATAAACAGGTAGCTCCAGTAATTGATGAGAACACTTCTTACCTTCAGTAATTAAGAATCCAAAATGAGAAGATTTTTACTAGTGCACATAAAAATATATTTGGACCTTTTCCATCTCACGAGGACAGCAACAAATGGCAGACCGTACTGAAACAAAGATAATATTCTCGAGTGGACGGAGAGAGATAAAATGGAAAAAACACGATAAACGAAAGCAAGAGAATAAATAGGTAAGGGAGTTTAAAAGTAATGTAGTCGGCAGCCAAGCACACATGGAAGAAAGAAGAGTAAAAAAATAAAATAAATTAGTAATACATTAATGAACAAGACGAAAATACATTTTTAAAATATAATTACAAAGATACCAATAAATAAACCAAAGATATGCACTAAATTTGCCTTGACTGATTACGCTACGACTCTATCCTATAATCTGCACCATAGTAGAAGACTTGATTTAAAATGGTTGGAAGATGACACCTGGACACGGGAATCAAACTCGAGACCTTTGGTGGTTTAGCACCCCTGAGCTATTCAGGAGCGTAGAGTATTGGCATGTAAGGCTATAGTTCCCGGGTTTGATTCCCATGTAGAGTTGTCATTCTCAACTAATTTAAAGTAACGCAATTTGTGGTCCCCTCCATATGGATATTCACGTAACTAGAATGATTTTCAGCCTGTGTGCTGATATTCATAGTGGAACTTGTCAAGTTAGTCTTTCTACCTAGCAGGGTAAATGGAGTGCACAATGACCAGACAACTGGAACAGCTGGAAAAGTTAGGACATTTAATTTGACCGAGAAAAGTCTGAAGGTAGTCGAGAAATATCTATACGCAAGATCACTTATTTTTGTGCTGATTTTATAGATAAAAAATACAAGAGGGTAACACAGTTTAAATTATTGTTTTTTCTTCGATTCTTAATACATGCGAGGTTTATTAACATATTTTGTCTTCAAAGTTTCAAATTCCTCCATCCAATACCCTGCCAACACAAACTATTTATCCCACATATGATATAAAAATTGACGTGTGTTTGTTTGGTTGGTTAGGTCTTGTTAAGTTGGTAACACGTCCGTGAAGCTTGCAGCACCTATGAAGGCACAAATTATGAAACCCATGCCAATGTTTGGTGCTGAATTCCTATAATTTGTTCACGGACACACCAAAAAACGTTGGGTGCTTTGAGCTTTACGTAGGATTTTGTTCTTGGTTTGATATCCTAAAATATTTCAATGGCAAGATAATAAGGGAGAGGGGGTTAAAACATTTTCAGAAGGACTATATAAAAATCTTATTTTTTACCAAGCCCATATCACACACCACTATTTATTTAGTTTTGTGAATATGGTAGGATTTTTTATTTAACACGTTTGAACATAAAAGGATGAATATTTCAGAAAAAACGTTTGATGAACTTGGAAAAAACGGAGAGTAAAATAACTCACAAAATCTATCAACTCCTATTGAACAAAAAGTATTTTAAACAACGATAAAAGGGTGGCGGATACTGTTCTGAGTAAAAGTGCAGAGCCATAAATAGCTGGTTTATAGTTATTATCTATCTATTCAGTAAAAACGTTTCAAATTATTAATCACCTCCCTCCCCCACCCCCATTGCCTCTTTTCCATGGCTGCCACATCAAACTTTTTTTTTTATCCCTCCCTTCTCTGTAAGTTTCTCTAGAGTCGTCTCAATTTACGGTTAGAACGCCAATCTCCATCTTGAATACATTCTAGTAAATTAGTAGGGAAGGGAAAAAGAACGGAAGAAAAAAGTGCATATATATATACATATACATGTACACATCTAGGACGAAGACCCCGGGATATTTTGCTTGTGAAGACCTCCGGGCTATTTAGGAATTCCAGTCGCCAAGTATCTCGGTATGTAGGTCCTTTCTTTTGCAGCAGTATTTTCTTTTTAATTTGAAAATATACTGCTGACGGTGGGTCGTGCGAGAATTGTACTTCACAAAGGAAAACAGAAAATAGTATTGCACAAACAGATTGTGACGTTCAACGTAGTTGGATTACGTACTTATGAAAATAACAGCGAGTGGAGAGGGTGTTTAATTCTCTGTAAATGACTATTGTTGTTATAGAGCGTGACATTTCTATTTCATGTGGCTCCTAACTAACAAAATACACAAGACAGAGACATTCGAGAGCAAAAAGATTACTCTTAAAAATGTTTGGCGTTGTGAAGATTCGTTACATCTAATTTAATCGAGCAAAGTGATCTTGCTTTGCCCCTTTCCATCCTGTTTCTGGAAGTATTTTACTTTGCACGTTAATCTTAGTATTTGTAAAATTTTAATAAAAAGTGTCCGTTCGTCCTTCATCTTAAGCGAAAATAAATATATTTGGAAAATAATGGTAAATATTTTTACATGCCTTTATCAAGTAAGTCTTTCAAGATCTATCCTAGTAGAAAGATACACTACGATATTTGAGTTTAAAAATATAAGTTTAGTCAAGGTCGAACAGTCATAGCCAGGATTTTATACCTGCAGGTTTAGTGAGTTCTAGCGAGCCTAAATCTGAGAAACTCTAACTATTGGAAGGAGATTTTTTTTTAATTTTGCTATTTTATTATTTCTCAAGGAAATACTGAAGCAATCNTGCTATTTTATTATTTCTCAAGGAAATACTGAAGCAATCCTTAAAAAATACCCACCCCACCCAGTGTCATATTATTTTTAGTAGTTAAGTCAGTATTTGCCCTCGAACATACTAGAAACTATACCATATGTATATATAAGGATATTATTTAAAACTACTTGCCTATACGTTGAAGTTTCTATTCCTTTATAATATATTTTTAGCAATTCATTATTTAAATTATATATTTTATCTGAGTATTTAACTCTTTCTGTCAAAAGTCCTGACAAGTTTTAATCTAAGTTTAATAATTTTAATTAGAGGCATAATAAAACATCCAAAAAATTTGCCAGCATTTGCATCTGTGGAAATATTACCTTATTAAAAAAAAATATCGAAAGGTATCTAATATATTAATGTGTTTATTCCTAATTTATCAAACCCCCCATCGGTGGGTGGATTAAATATCAGGTTAATTGACTTTGATTTTCCAATGACGTAGAGGTCAGGGTTCGTACTCAACTTGTCATACTACAGATAGTTTTACCATATGGTTTAATACGCTCCCTCCAAGTAAATGCAGCTACATTACATATACACATTGCCCTACACATTCCTACCCCTCTAGCCTAATTAAAATGCGTATAACTAGGATGGTTGGTAAGACGCAGTGTATAAAAGAATGTGTCAGTGATGTTGAGGTTTCCATGGAGTGTAGACTCCCCTTGTGTTTATGATCATGCCTGTACCTCAGTCCTTGAACAACAAGTGTACATCCTGAGAGTGGTCGTAGGGGCTCTGAGCCAACTATTGATCGTGTAATTGGGTTGCATCCTCCCATAACAGCCCTCGTTACCACCCCCAACATCATTCAGTTCATGGCAGCACGCGAGGTTTTATATAGGTGTATCTTGGGCTGACAGTATGATCCTAGTCCACAAACATACAACACACCTCCAGGTTCAAATG
>CABFOV010005149.1:6453-24521 GCA_902141375.1 Timema poppense
CAAGCATATATACGATTATACCAGCTCAGAGAGGGGGATAAGGGGTGACTACAAACATAGGGAAAACAAGACACATGATGGGAGGGAGGGGATAAAATTGTATCAAACGTGGAGCAAAAATTAACATTCTGGACGTATTACACATTTACGGCGCATGCTCGCCATACACCCCTTCACACTCCGCCGCGGGGGAATAGAGCATTTTACTCTTTCAGTGTTTATGGTGCGTTCAGACGAACAATGATTTTTGTGGAAGGAGGACGCCATTATTCTTTCGTGTGATAACCAGTCAGTCGGCGCAGCACAGTGGGGGACTTTTGGTGAGTTTCTTGCACTTAGACTTTTTCTTGGAGCATTTGTTCCAATAAATGCTACACATGGAATAAAAGGAATGTGGATTGGGTAACTATGCATCATCGCGGACTGTCTTAGAAGAGTGTTGTAAGCCCTACTTGTATCTCTGTTCGTTGATTGGTTCTCATCTGTAGCGAGAGAAGCGATCGATGACGACAATACCTTCGATCTATATTAAAGGGAAGGAGAAGATAGTTTGGATACGTTTTCACCTCAAGGTAATATTATTAATGATAAAAAGAAGTTAAGAGTCACGATTGTGACTCGCTACTCGTACCCCTATTTCTTTACAGGCCAGGTGACTAATTTCCCTGGTAGGTCGGAATGGGTAACAGCCAATAGGCGTAACTTGGTTACAAAGTATCTTCATCAACAGTGAGGAGTACAACTTTTCAGAGTTGGATGATCTCGGTTTCCCTCCTTATGTGATGTAGGAAAGTGTTCCAGTCATTGCGGTACCACCTGCGCGTGCGCTACACAAAATGTCCGACTCCTCCGGTTTAAGAAAGTTTGATATGTAAGAACGTTTGTGACTTCACCAAGAGTGCGATACGGGACGATAGGGTTCGGTCATCCTTTCCCCCTTTCACATCATAGCTTTCATTAACGAATACAAAAAGTACTTCGATTTAGCTCAACTGTCGTGTTTCTGCGGACTGCTACCTCTAACATTAAGACGTAAACTATCGACGAAGTGGACACTGCTGCCGTCAACGCTAAGCCTAAATGTAAGAAAAGAACTACCAACGAGACTGATGCTGCCTCAATCACCCAGCTTAAACGGAACAATGTAAAGAAACATCTAATAGAAGGATAAAAAATCTCACAAAATCTAATTTATGTGAAATTTAGAAAATTCTATGCATCTTTGTGAACTGTGATTAGCTCATTTACAAATATAAAATGTTATCAAATTAGTTCTATAGTTCGAAATAAAACTAAATTTTAAATAATTTATGAATTTGATTCGACCCTTATTCATGAGCCAAAGAAAAGTGTACGCATTTGGCTCATTTGTATGATTTTTACTCTAACTAGGGGTACCTATTATAAAGTAAAATAAAATCATTAACAAAAGTTGCATTATGAAAATAGTTGCCCTAAATTACTATAAAAAGATCTCTAAATAATTTCTAGGGATTTCATACTCTGTTTTGTACTCTGGTGTTTAAGGGATGAATTCGTTCATATTTTGATGGGTTTGGTACATCCTAATGTATTTTATTAACTAATAAATCGCCATAAATTAAGTACAATATATTTAGATCTACATGCGCTATACAACCATCGTACCGATTCTACATGCGCATTCTTTGTTCTGAAGGTATGGAGCGATACCAGTAGTTCTAGCTCTAGAAAGTTCTTCATCTTTTGTCTGGTTAATGTATCTTCAATAAAGTAGTGCCCAAATAATGTATTTCCAAATACTCCACACAAAACTTTGACGCTTCAATGACCGTCTTCTCATATCCGTCTTGGATTTTTTTAAATTCCAGTAGTGCATATTGTGCCGATTTTTGAGTAAAAGTTGACTCATCGTAAAATAAGATGAAATGAAAACTATGTTATTTCTTCTTATTTGCCGTTGCACCTAACGACAAATTCCACTATATTTTGAAAATCAACTTCATGTAGCTTTTAATGTTGTGAAATGTGGTTAGGGCGGAATTTATGACGAATAAGTATCTTCAAAATACTTCTTTGAGATGTTACAGAAAATATATAAATAATACAAGAATTTACTTGCGGATTAAGCGCTACTGCAGCTAAAACAGCGACTTCATTATTTTCACCAAAGATAGTCTTTTGATTTTTTGATTTTTTTTTTTGCATCAACACTTCCATCTTCTAAAAATGTTTACACATCTCAATAGAGTTAACTACGTGATGGAACATTTTCTCGTGGGTATATCGTTCAGAATATAAAATATGTGCTTTATTTACATGTTTTTTTTTAGATTCACCATAAATTATAATCATATACTTTCTCTGCAATGACTAACCTTTCCATTTGCAACAACACAACAGTGTACGTGTTTGAATGGTACAAAATAACAAAATAGCCATGAAAACAATAAATAATAAACCTAATTTAAATTATCTGAATAGAAATAAGTCGGAAAGTAGTAGTAAACAAATCGTGATCGTAGCATTGTAAATATTTATACCACTACGAACACGATTTATAAATAGTTACTCTTGTACGTAAATAATACGCTTACGTGCTAATCTTAGCATTCGTTATTATTTTAGGAGTGTCAATTTAAATGCATATATTTGACATTAGATAGCAAATAAATATGATTTTACAATCGTGAACATACACAAATGGTAGTAAAATATGTGTGTAATAATAAAATTAAATGAAAACCTCCTTTCGCCTTATGAGGTAATTGTATTATGTTTGGAAGAAACTACAGGAAAGGTGGATAGAAACATATACAACGGAACGAACACAATATGGCTTTTACAATGAAAAGAAGAACATAGTTCACAATGTTGTCCTTTATGTTATTCCTTTTACATGTTTATATGCAATAATGATAGAATGTAATCTAGGTCGGGGGATTGGGGTGGTAACAATTGACTTTCTTCAAGAGGAAGCCATTACCTGTTTGTCCAGTGGCAGCAATGTAAAGTGTGAATTGTTTTCTTTTCATTGTCACAGACATATTGTGTTCGTTCCTTTTATATATTTCTATCCACCATTCCTACATCTTCTTCCAAATATAATGTTATTATTAAGGTATTGTTGATGTAAATTGTCAATAATTTTCTCTGACTACTATATTTATTTAATTTGAATCACTGTTTGGAACAAGAATGAAAACTTAGTGTTTCAAGAATAGAAAAAAAGTTTTAAAAAATCATTCCATTGTTAGAGATTAAAACATTGATAGGAAATGGATTAAAATTAATGAGGTGAAAAAATTCATTTTAATCATTACGATATAAGAAGATCTAAAATAACATGTAACACTTTAAAAAATATACATGAGTAAAATGCTGGAAAATTTGATATTTTGAAAGATTAAGTTGAAAATAAAATTTTATATGAAATAATAAATTAAGTTTTTAGAAAAAATGTAAATATAGTGTAAAAATACAAAGTATTTGAGAATTTTGATTGATATTTAACTTAATATTTTAGAATTTAGAAGTACCTAGCATACAGTTTAACTTGCATTAAAAAGCTACAAAAATCAATGTAATCATCCATATTTATAAACGTGTTTCATGTTATTTTTAATCTTTCAACATATTAACTTTTATAAAGCATTTTTAAATCATATCTTGCTACAAATATTCTTAGAATTTTTTTCTAAAATGTTAGTCATTCAAATTTATTTACAATATTTGAATTGCATGTGTGCTATTTTGCAAAAATACTAGCGTTTTTTGTTTTCATATTATTTTGATCAAAGAAACTAAAGTGAAGTCAGGCCTACATATTCTAGACCTTAGTCATCTTAAAGGAAGCATATTTGTATTTAGAAACGACTTTATAACTAAATAAGATAAACACTGCCATGTATTAACATCACAATAAATCATAGCCAATGTTTTCGAAGACAACTTATACATACTTTAGGCCAAATTTATATAGAACATTTGTTTAAAGTGATTTGACCTAAAAATTAATGTATTTAAAGTCATTTAGACTAGAGTCAGTTGGCTTAAGATGAGTTGGCCTAAGGTGATTTGCCAAAAAGTCATTTGGCCTAAAGATGATTGGGCCAAAGGTCATTTAGCCTAAAAGTAATTAGGCCTAGAATTCATTTCGCCTCAAATTAATTTAGTCTAAGAGTCGTTTGACCGAAAGTTAGTTAACCTAAAGGCATCTAGCCAAAAGTGTATGTCAAATGACTTTAGGCCAACTGAAGGATACCCCAAGACAACATCTACCTAAACTCAATTGGAATAGGCCATTTTCGCATAAGAAACCTTCCCATTCCATTTTGGTCTAAGTAAGTCTCCTTTATTTAGTTTAGCGCCACATTTGAGGCGTATTAAGTCCGACTAGGAAACTGGGCCTTATTGTCCGGTGATTAAATGTAAACTTTTATAACAATTAGGCACATCGAAACAATAGCTATTTGACTTGTTACCCACGTGTTATACACCTTGTAGAGTATTTTAAGGGGTGGAGGCATCATCGAAAGGGTTTGAATATTTTTGTATGGTTGCCCAAATTTTCAGAAAGGACCTAAGTAACAAATGAGCATTATCAGTCTATCTGTTGTGTTACATTGGTTATTTTGATGTCGTTACCAACTTTTTTGGTCAGTAAATTATATCCTTGTTGAAGCTCTATGACTTCATTAGGCTTCATTGGAAACCTCAATTTGGGCAGTGCAGCGGCTCACTCGGGTTCACGAAATGTTTTCTTCGCGATCTATTTGTTCTTTCCACATGAAGCATGTGCAGTGGGGGGAAACAAATCCAGCAACATGAAATAATATCATTAGTTGATTGTTTCCTATAACATTTATAAAATCACCTTGATGGTGGAGCACATTAAAAAAAACTACGATCCCATCATGTCACGGCTTGTGCACTGTACTGCAAACAGTAATTAACCTGCCAAGAATAATGCAACTCCGCTAATGATGATGGTCTTTCTCTGAAAGAAATTGACTAGTTTGAGTACGGACACAATAAAGTCCTCAGTTTTTCTTTTGCGAACTTATATTAAATACTCAGATTGATTTATTCACTTGGAACAGAGCAGTGCAAATTGGTGACTTTTAACTCCACACGAACTATTTGACCAACTTATAGTGGCTATTATTTGCCCTTAATCAGCCCAATTATGCTTTGGCTGTGTTTGTTCACCATCGTGACATGTTCTTCTTAGAAACGAAATTTCCTTATCTGTTCACTGAGCTCAGCTTAGGTAAGTTCTCTCTAAATAATACTCGCAGAAGATTCTTAAGAATTTTAAATGATGACGACCACAAGCACAACAATGTTGTAAAAGGTGAAGGAGATGCTGTTGGTCTGATGGAGGATCCTGCAGCCATAATGAGATATATGGTGGGAGGTCCAAAGATGGCGTAGCTTGTTTCCAAGTTCAGAAACTCCATTAAATCTATGGATAAGGACGATAAAAAAAATCACCATCAAAAGGACATGATTGGGTAGCGAGTTTTCTTAAAAAGATGATAAATATTTGATTAGAATTATAAATGGACTTGGGTATCCTTTTCTTGACACAAACGGTGACCTGACCTTATATTTCAAAAAATTAATGAACAGATGTAACTTCTCTCAGACAGATGAAGACTCTTGTTTAGGATCAGTATACTTCTTTCTTTAAGAATCGATTTATCAGTAGAGTCGTTGCTTTTAATGATAAAATTATCCTATTAAGTAGGCCCGTAGCCAAAATCCAGTCTCGTTCTCATCACCAAAGAACTTTCCTAAAGATATCCCTGGCACTATGCTCTAGAGACGCCACATCAACTGAAAAGTACGGGATGAAGGTTTTGAAGATTTTAAACACGAGACGACGGTTCTTAGCTGTTTGGGAAAGATTCTTACATGCTTGCCGACTCAATAGTTTTCTGCCGTATTATTTACCTTAACTTACTTTCAACCCAGCCCTATCTGCACTGATGATTGTAATTGATGGTCGAGATATTACTCACTTCATAATTGCACAACCTGAAGACACATTTTCATGTTACGGAACCAAATTTGACACATACATCCATAATCAGATTGTCCCTGAAGTACGATGGATAGATGCCATCTTCGACTAGTACAAATTTGATTCGTTGAAGTCTATGTCATGCCAGGAGCGGGAGCAAGTCATCCGTCAATGGGTGAAAGGTAACAGATCTGTCCTCCTAAACTTGTCAGAGTTCTTGAAACAATGGGACCAATAAACAAGAGTTTTTCAGCTTTCTTAGTCAGTTCATCGTTCAGCAAAAGAATGCGGTGAAGGTCGTAAACTACTCATCACGATAAAGTTATGTTCACGCGACCATAAGACTTGCAGAACTGGACCGTACTCCCACAAGGAAGCTGTTAAGAGAATGATCGGAATTATTTTCCAAAGCACCAATGGTGCAGTTGAATGCTGCAAAAAAATTTCATACGCACTGTTGACACTGACGTTGTTATCCTGGCTTTCTACTTTCTTAATCGTATTAACTGTGAGAGAATCTGGGTCCCAATTGGTATCCAAAACTCTTCCCATTTCCTTGACATCAATGCATATGTACAATAACTTTGTCCCTAGAAATATGCTAGTCTTTTAGCTAATCACGCTTTTATAGGTTGTGACACAACGTCCATCCAGCCTAAATGGAAATGATAAATTCTATGTTTGAGAAGCCTAGAGCCACCTTCCATCACTGAGTGCGACACTGGCCTCTCTACCATGCACTCACGCGTTGCAGCAAGATAACAAAAGCAATGCCTATCATCAAGAAATTCATTGTTGTGTTCTACGACCAATGCAGCAAGGTAGACACTGTAAATTGAGTTTTGAAGCACCTGGTCACCCACAAAAGAAGGCATGTATAAATATTCCACCCACTAAAGATGCTTTATCCCTACACATCCTACGAGCAGCTTTTCAGGCTGAACATGTTGGGGGAAAAGTCTTGTTAAGGACCCTAGATTGCCTGATCTCATTGACTTCAAGTGGATAAAGCCAATCCCACCCTCCACTACTTGGAGTGTACTTGTTATATTTTTTAAATATTATATTAAATTATTTACAATTAATTTAAAGTGGGTTGAAAAACAATTATACAGGGTTATTCAAAAGTAATTGTTCAAAAGTGAAATAGTTTTATTCTTAAATGTACTGACAAACAACAATCATTATGATATGAAAAGACAGAAGAACTCACTAAGTTTCAAAAGAACTAAAGGTGGTCGATGTTGGAGCCATTGGTTACATGGCAGACGTCTATTCGGTGGTCCAGCATATCCTTGGCTATCATTCCACCACAGTAAGTTAAGTGCTACTAATGCCATGCCTAGGCAAGAACCTGATGCTGTTCTCCCGCCTTTCAATCCGTTACTGCTCGGTTACCGTTGACACCACTCTCACTACAGGCCTTCGGTTCTGCACCATTAATTTGAATACCCTTATACTGATTTTATATCTAACCATTAGGTCAAGTGGACTTCTTTGCCGACGATGGAGATAGCTTGGAAGAGTCTTATTGCACGCAGCTGTCAGGTGCCCTGTACAAGGCGCTGTGGGTGGATAAAGGCCTGTCTCCCTTGTACTACCCTCTACAAATGTAGTGGTTGCCAAGGAAGCGTGGATGTTGATCCATTATTGTGAGCTTTGCAATGCTTACAATAATTATTTAATGCACCTTTTATTGCATTGGCAAAGAATATCTCCAAGGAGATTGAATCCTTGTATATAATTTGATAAGCCCGTTTTGGTAATAGAAATTATGAGTAAATGACTGCACAGATTTTGACCAACAGCCACTCATTTTAACGATTAGGAGTCCAGAATGTCAGAAAAAAATAGTAGTTTTCAACGAAAACCCGGTTTTAACAGGGAATTTTCAGTTTTTCACTCTTTTTTTAGTCACCATGGAAACCGTTATTTGCTGCATGGCTGTACATCTCTAAATAAAATATATCTCTTTGGCTAAAAGATAATAACTCAATCCTTATTTTTTGGTCCAAACGCAATCACAATTTTCTCTTTGGATGAATATTTCTATTTGGATATTGGTCATAACACATCTAAATTGAGATTCCTGAACTGGGGAAGCATTTATTTTTTATTGTAATATTGCTATCGTTAATTTGAATTTAAATCAATAATATTGAGTATAATTCGAAAGTTAAAAGGTCATGTTGTTAAGTTCGTGAAAATATTGTCTACGTTATGTTTCGCGCATGATAAAATGATGTTTAAATATGTTTTGGTACGTATTATAAGCTCAAAAATAATAAAATTATCTTTAATAATGTTTAAAAATAGTCATTTTAACTATTTAAATATGAGTTTTAATGTTCATTTGTTTTAAATAATAGGTTTTGATGTTCATTTTTCCAAATAGTAACACAATACAAATGCATAAGTTAAGCTATTTTTTCATTTTACTGCTTAATTTTGAGGATATGATATTTAAAAGAGTAAATTTGTGCACCCCATCTATATTTTCACATTCTCACAACTAAAATCAGTTCAACTATGTTTCCATGTTGATACTTAATTTTGAGGGAATGATATTTCAAAGAACCGTAATGTATTGTGTACCACATCTATAGTTTTATATTCTCTCTTTTTATCTGACACTCTCTCACGGTCTCTCACTCACACACTCTTTCCCCTTTCCCTCTCACACACACTCTATAACACACGCTCTCATATAATATTCTCTCATTATCTCCCACACACTTTATCCCTATTTCTCACAAACTCTTTACCCTCACATACTTTCTTTATATCACAATTTATCTCACATTATCTTTATTATACTCTTTCTCTCTTAAGATCTCTCTCAAACGCTCTCTCTTTCCCAAACGCCCTCTATCTCTAAAATGCTCTATCACAAACGTTCGCTCTCTCTTTCTCTCTCTCTCTCAGACACTCTTTCTCAAACTCCTATTTCAAACTCTTTCAAAATAACTCTCACACTCTCTATCTCAATCTCACTCTATCTATCTTAAACTTACTCTCTTTATCTCAAACTCGCACAATCTCTCTCTAACTCATTCTCTAGATTTATCTCTCTAACTCCCTCCCTCAAACAATCCCTCTTTCTTAAGGTAAGCGCCCGCTGGGTCGGTACCGCACTGACGGCACGGACGGAGACTCAGTTCGCTCAGCTGTTCTCAAAGCAGAAGGTGAACTTCTCGTTTGCGTGCTCAAGGAAGTAGTTTGTATTTTTGTTATTGTTGGATTTGTTTCATGATTATAATTGAGTTTTTACAAGTGAAATTTTACCTTATTATTTAAATATGGAAAGTGAGGAAGAATTTGTAGCTATTAGTTGCCTTTTAATTGACGAGGTGAGAAGAAAACGTAGGAAACGACGATTCTGGGTTCACCAGATCAACAGGAAAAGATTTACGTTTGGCGAATACCACACATTATTTCCTGATCTGGTTGAAGATGATGCTAAATTTTTCTCATACTTTCGTATGACACATGAAAAGTTTCAAACTCTCCTGAATCTTCTTGAACCTTACTTAAGTAGACAAATAACCACCTTTAGAATTCCTGTTGGATCTAAGGAAAGACTTGCAGTTTGTTTGAGGTGAGAAAAAGCTTTGTAAAACTCATAAAATAATTATTTAAACTGGCAGTATAGTGCATATTTTTACAAATGCAAACAAGCTTTTTCAGCAGATATTTTACCAACACCACCCAGTGTAAAGCTATAAATTAAAAAAATACAAACCTCATCTGAAGTTTATTTCTTTAAAGTTAATTTTAGTAAAATTATTTATTGTTGCATTTCTGTATATTGAATTGTGTAGATTGTACATAAAAATTAATTAATCATTATTAACAACTAAACAGTGTTTTATCAAGTGTTACCGTAAAAATTATAAGAAAATAATAATTTTAACAGGCCTCTTTAAGAATATTTTAGCATAAAATCGTAATTATGTACAGGATCACCACTTGTCAGTTCTTCAATGGAGGTTGTTGATTTCTCTTGGTGTTCTGAAAGTGATTCCAGTTGGTATAGGCTTCCTGTAGCTGCTGGAGCTATCAGAGGGTTATTTACTGTCGCTCCTCTAAATACCGGAGGAGTGTTGCTCCCTACAACTGCTGGAGGTCCTCTGGGTTGGTCAGGCTCTCCAATCGCAATTGACATTTCAAATTGATTCACCATGTCAAAGAGTTTCCTTTTTATACATTTCTGATCCCTCAAAGGAAATGTCTTAACGGTTTGGGCCATACTCATAAAAAAGGATGTTAACGTGTCTTCGGGATTGGTTTGTTTACTAGCCGTGCTTTGGTTCGTCCGGTTTGATAAGTAATCTTACAGAACGGATGCCGCACTCTTTTCAGGTGTATATCAAGCCCTTCCTTTCACCTATATTGGCCTTGATGCAGTTGCCGTTGAAAGAGGCGGGAGAGATGAAGATGATGCTGATCTTTCTTCAGGTGACGTAATATGCTCAATGGGTTCATAATCCTCATTTTTCTCTTGTTCATTCTCTATAACTGCTTTGGAATCAGCACATGAAGAGGATGTGAAATTTGACTGGCGGTTCTCTTCATCAAAAAGATACGAAACTAGGAAAGTAAGTTCCTTCTCATACTTTAGTGGTTTCTTACTTGTAGCAGCCTGGCCACTTGTTGTCTTGCGGCGTTGGATCGCTTTCCTGTGGTTGTCCCGTACTTTCACCCAACGATCCTTGCATTCAATACCTGAAACATCAGACATAGATAATAACAGAATTCTTGTAGGAAGTTTGAAATTTGGTTGAATTTATATAAATTGCTTTTGAGACGGATAGACAGACATATATTGCACCAAAAATCAATGTAGAACAAAAATATATTTAAATTTCTTCTTATAATTAATTAGCTTCCTTTAGTCCTAAATTCATAATATATTGAGTTCAAATATCTGATGCAAAGAACGAGTATATCACCATAAATAAATATTGGGGTGAGCGTTTAATAGACTCAGTATTATTATACAAACTTATTGAATTTTTTCCTCCTCAGGTTTTTGGCCACAGGGATGTCATACCGGTCAATGGCGTTTTCCTACCGAATGGGACTTAAAACAATAAGGAAGATAGTACATTCAACCTGTGAAGCATTGTGGAAAGTGTTGCAGCCCCTTGTCATGCCAACACCCGACGAACAGATGTGGAAAAGATTTGAAAAAGAGTTCTGTGACAAATGGAACTTTCCAAATGCAGTTGGTGCCTTAGATGGAAAGCATATTGTGATTGAAGCACCTCATCATAGTGGATCAGACTACTTTTGCTACAAAAAGTGCTTTAGCATCGTTTTGCTAGCATTGGTTGATGCTGATAAAAGGTTCATTTTTGTTGATGTTGGTGGTTACGGTAAAAACTCTGATGGTAGTATTTTTGGGACTTCTGATTTAGGGAAAAGACTTGAAGATGGAACAATAGGTCTCCCTTCAGCGAAAAAACTACCTGGAAGTAATGTGTACCTTCCTCATGTGATTGTAGCAGACGAGGCTTTTCCTCTTCGAACAAACCTAATGAGACCTTTCCCCCGTGATGATATCCAAGGAAACGAAGAACGAAAAATCTTTAATTACCGTCTGAGTCGTGCTAGAAATGTGGTCGAAAACAGTTTTGGAATCTTGGTACGAAGGTTCCGTCTTTTTGAAAGAAAGATAGCCCTTTCTCAAGACCACTTAATGTGTGTGGTCCTTGCTATTTGTTGTTTACACAATTTTTTCATGCGAGACACATGTTTCTGGACAGAGGATGATATGCAATTAACAATTTCAAACGCCAGATCAATGGTTTCTCTACGAGGAACGGGTGGTTTATCAGGTTCTGATCCGCTTTCAGTGAGAGACATTTTTAAAGACTACTTTAACTCAGATTTAGGATCAGTACAATGGCAAACAAAAAGAGTTCAAGCAGGAAAAAGATGCATTTGATTTCGATACCACTATGCCATTACTATATTAAGGCTAACCGGTGCTGATTTGATTTGTTATTGCTCTATTGGATAAACACGCTTGTAAATTTATAACACAAAGAATATCACTTATTCACTGTAAAATAAATGGACTTAAGATTCAAAGAAATGTGTGTGCCATTTTTAAATACCGTCATATTTTCCGAACAATTCTCATCAAACAATGACCCACAAGGGAGGATCGAATAATTTTAATTTTATATACCTTGAATATTAAATTTTCTATCCTCCCTCCCACAAGCTTTTATTATTAAATAAATAGTACGGTGCATCGTACAAGCTTTCTTCATCTTAAAACTGAAATATACTAAAAGATTTGTGAAACTAAATAATAGGTGTACATTGTTGTAAAAAACACTATAACAAAGATCATAAATGAAATAATATGCATTGTTATTTATTCTATTGCATTAGGAATTACGAAAACTGTTACAGCAAAACAAGACATCTTGTGAATGTGGGGAATGCCAGGACTCCACCGTGGTTCGGATCCCACGTTAAACTGTAGGTCCTCCATTTCATCTCACAATCACCCTACCATCACACATTAGTGTAAGTGTGTATAACCCGAACGGGTAGTAAGACGCGGTGCTAATAGTAGTAATAATAAAGACTAAGTTAGGGTTAACTTACCAGGTTGGTTCAGTATTGCGCCGATTTCCTCCCATATGTTATCACGGCGTAGATTATTAAAATAATCTGGATGCCGTAGATTATACAACTCGGGGTAGTTTTTCACCAACGTAATTAGCTTTGCTACATCCATGACGTGTTGCGGAACGAAACACAATGTTCAAGGACACCGAAATGGCTGGAATGGCGGGGACGGCGGTCCTGACAAGTGCGTCCACTAAGAGAATTTCCTAATGACGTCATCGGCACGCACGGACGGCACGGACCGCAGATGATTTTAATTCCCTCGCCCGGATTTTTTGTCGAATGGCGGAACGGCGGAGAGTCCATTGTCGGCGGTACCGACGTAGTGGGCGCTTACCTTGACTCGCTTTCTAACTCTTTCTCACTTTAATTTGTTAAGCCCGTTTGCGGTAATAGAAACTACTAGGAAATGGCTGAACAGATTTTGACAAAATACCTCTTATTTTAAAGTTTAGGGATCTAGGATGTCGGGAAAAATCGTAGCTTAAAACAAAAACCCAAATTTCCTAGCGAATTTTCCATCTTTTTATTCTGTGTACGCAAGGGCCCCTCTGTACAATCATTATTTGTGTACATCACCATTGAAAGAACGATTTGTGAATTGTTGTATAAAGATTGGAAAAATATTAGTCTTTAGTTAAAAATAATAACTAATTTTTACTTGGGTGTGTTGGTGCCACAAATAGAGAGAAAGCCGGAACGTAGCCCGGGCGTCATAGGAAAATAATTTGAAGGGAAACTCCACAAATGTTAAACATTCGCTAAGCGTTTCACTTCGAGATTGTACAAAAACTGTTAGGATTACAAATAAAGTTATTAGAACCTATTTTGTAGACGATGTTATCCTCTGTTTTTAATTATAAGTTTAACAATCACTTTGACCATATGAAGGACTTACGTTATAATTGAAACAACGACAAAAAGTTTTAGGGCCCAATTTTTTTAGAATGGCTAATGTGAAATAGCCTTTTTAAAATGACACTAAATTATAATTTACTCACAAAAAACTTATACTAATATGTAAATTTTCATGTTAGTATCAAAAAATGAACGATTGTTATGCTTAGCAACTTCACTATTACGCTTAGGTTATGCTAGGTTTGGAGTTGTTAGGTTTGGGGATTATTTTCATACTACACCCAGGCTACGTTAGGTTAGGTTTAGCTCTGTTTGGCGCCCTCTCGAGCAGGCGTCCCGGGTAGCCACCTAGTTCGCACGGCCCTTAGGCCGCCCCTGTGCCTCCACCTTTTATAATACTCTACAAGATGCCTCAAACGTGGGGGAAAAGTCAAATTGTGTTTGGCTCAATGTGCATAATACTTTTACTTAACCTCTGGACTATTAGTGTTGTCATACTTGGCTGTGGTCCAAGTACTATAATGTACAGTAACACCATGTTTTATGAACAAGTCCTGTTCCAATGCAATCACACAGTACCAAATTATGATCTGATAATGACAATATTTTGATAGTAGCTACTAGTGTACAGCCATTAGTACATACATTTAAAAAATAATAGTCGTGTTCATATTCAAGCTGATGTTTTTTTTAGCACCACGTCTTACTACCCGTTTGGGTTATACGTCCTGATGATAGTTAATCCATAGTACGATGAATCTGTTTTTAGCGTCATTAATTGATATACAGTAGAGCGTCGTAAATCCGGATGCCAAAAATCCGGAGCGTCGCAAATCCGGATCGGCGGTGAGAGCAGGTAGGGGAGGTAGTGGAAGATGTCCTTGAGAGTTCAACGATTTAGCCAGTCGCCTCCCCTTGGTCACGTGCTAGGCTCAGTTCTGTGCTATCATTTACAAACTTTACAGCAGTGGTATAGTTGCCTTGTGACGTTTTAGTGTGCGAGTTAAAACGAATTTTTACTTTGTTAATCATGTCATCATTATCAAATAAAGGAAACATAAATTTTTATCTATAGAGGATAAGTTAGAAATTCTGCGAAGACTGTCTAAAGGGGAAAGTGGTGCATCTCTCGCTAAAATATATGCTGTGGGAACTTCAACCATTAGTGACATTAAAGCAAAGAAAGACAGTTTGCAACGTTTTGCTTCAAAACTAGATTCCGAAGAAGGTTCACAGAAAAGTAAAACCACACGTATACGTGTGTATACAGTTAATGAAAGCACATTTGAAAATCCGGACAATTCAGTAATCTGGATGGGTTCCAGTCCCGATCGATCTGGATTAACGACGCTCCACTGTAATATTAATATTAATCAATATTTGAAGTAAATATTGTCAATACTTGACTTATTACTCAATTTGTTTCAGTGAGAATTATAGTATCAATGATTTGATGCATCCGGTTCCCCTAAATTGGCGCCACTCCCAGCCTGTTGTTCAAACTCCACGTTACTACAAACCCACCACTCTCAAAAAACGACCTTCTAGGTTGTGTCTACCTGTAGCGTGCAAGTTGGATCCTCTATACAGAACAAGGTATTTAGTCACTCCTATAAATAGGAGACCTAAAGCCTAATATATGTTGCAACAAATTAGAGAAATCTGAAACTTAATTAACTGTTAGAACACGTTGAGAAACGTATTTCCCGAAAAGGCCCCAATCTTGCTCTCTCTTTGTTTTATCTGTTGTGCTAGCCCTTATAGTTAAAGATTGTTTGAGCATATGATCTAATTAACGTAATATAAATATAGCTTACCTGCCTTGCCTAGAGATTATAGTGTAAAGGTTCGTAAAGAATTTCTAGACAAACGCTTAGTGAATGTAGCCCAAGGAGAAGATGGGGTAGCCTTATGACCCTCTTCGACTATCCTTTTGTACAAAGATTTATAAATGTCATTATTCGCAAGCTCATAGTGATAGGTGTATATGATGTATTTAGTTTATTTCTGTTGGATGAACGTTTCGTAATATCTATTGCCTACATTGGGCATGGGCTGTCTTTTTGTTAAACAATGATTTAAAACAATAAACAATAATTGTGTATGCGGTTCTTAATATACAAATATAAGGGGCTTAAGATAGTCAAAACCTTCCAAAATAGAAAAAAGTGAGGCTTGAGTACACCCAAACCTCCAGTTTTTGAGCCCCTGGATGGAAAAATTTGCTACTTAAGATTTGTATTTCTGCTGTTTTTATAGCGAACGCGTTTTTTTCGCTAAAATAAATAAAATATTGATCCAGTAGAAACATAAAGGTTAATTTTACACACATGGTTATATTAACTGAACACCTCTTGAATGTCTATCATGAGAATAACAGCATTTGAGAAGTAACTTTTTAAATTAAGAGAAAATGTTATCAAATTCTAGGAAATCCTTGACAGATATTCAAGGCCTGTTGATATTGCTATTTGAAAACAATCAAACTCTTATGTTTATACTGTAGCAATATTTTATTTATTTTGTTCAAAAACAAGTTTTTATAAAAACGGAAATAAATACTGCCCTTAACTCGCGTTTCCTACCATCCCACTTTAAGGTAAAATAAAATATCCACGACCAGGAACTGGATATTTAATATTGAAATTTGTGTGTTAATCTACATTAATCTGAATTATTTCTTTATCATCTTCCTTCTCCCCCATAATATCCAAAAAGATTCTATCCCTTGAATTACCTGTACTTTCATCCATCTCGAAATCGACTGTGACTGTGGCTGGAGCCGTGTTTTGGAAACCCCCACCACATGTAACTGTCATATGGGGTTAGTGTCACCTCGGTCTTTTGCGTCCGTAGCCGTGTGACTCCAGCCGCAGTCGCAGGTAAGTCAAGACTTGGACAACACCTTTACGAAGTCAAAGAAGGCTTGGTAAAACGATCTCATTCGTTCCGTGCTCTGCTGTAGGATGATAATAAGATGCATGTTTATAAATTCCAAACAGTTTGGATATTTCCGGAAGCCATATTGTTCTTTCAGTAGTTTGAGCTCAATGAAATCTTAAATCTGATTGAGGATGATACTCGAAAGCGTTTTTCTTGGCACAAACAAGATAATGATGTCCCTCCATTTGTCGCCTTTCTGGGGCAGTTTTATCATTAGATCCTTTTTTCCATACACTCAACAACTTCTCCAAGAGAAACTTCAAGATGGTTGCACTTACACATAACTTAATGTAGTGCTTACCATGGGCGCACGCTGAAGGGGGAGTTCAGGGGGTTGAAACCCCTCCTAAATAATGACAGCATTAACTCTCCCTTTTTCTCTCTCTTTCTCTCTATACATATATACATATATAATTGTGTATAGTCTGTTCTTCAAATAGCTTTCCACTGCGAATGTACTACATAATATACAACAATTCTTTGTTGAAAGGCTGTATTGTCTAAGAATCACCTACTTCAAAACGAACATATCTACTTTCTCTTTGCGAAACCAGATGGGCTAGTAAACAAGAGGCAGTTATGAGATTCAAAGAAGTGTATAAGTCAGTAGTTAATACACTGGAAAAACTTCAGTTTTCAGAAAATAGTTAACTTCAAATTTAGCACATCAATGATATCAGAGTGCATTACTGCAGCGCAGTCTATTATACGCCTCATTGTAATTGAGAAAGAATTCGCTTTTACACTGTAGTTGTTAAAGGTACTTCAAAAGGTAGATATTGATATTTCTGAAGCCTGCTCTCAAGTTAATACAGTTTTGGAAGATTTATAACTGCAACATGGTAATTCCTAGAAATAATTTAAAACACTGTATGCAATAGCATTAATACTGGCGTCAAATGTTGGCGGCCCTATCACAATGCCCAGACCACAGGAGGGCAATATTTTTACCATTTTAGACAATGTACTAATGCAATCAAAGGAAAGCTGCTGAAACCACAACCAGCTTCTCTCAAATATCCCAAAAGTGATCCCTAAACATCTTTCAGATGATGAAAATGTCCGAAACTTGCAATTGAGTGTAGATTTCTACAGATAACTTTTTCCACCCCCTGACATGTTCGTCACAGAAGTTCAACTATGAAAGAAGAAGTGGAAGAATTGGAAGTCTAAAAGACATTCCAGGCACTGCAATAGAAGCATTTTTGCTGTGTAATGAAATACTTTATCCAAATGTGAGGATACTTCTTCTAATACTGGCGAATCTTCCCATCTCTACTGCTTCACCTATAAGGTCATTTTCGACATTGAAAAGATTGATAAGCTACCTGCATGGCTAGCTACATGGCACAAGATCTCCTAACCGGCCTTGCTCTTCTCAGTGTTCACAGTGAAATCAAAGTGGACACAGATGAAGTTATCACCAAGTTTTCACTGGGTCCGAGGGAGGTAGATTTCATATTGTGATGATGATTACCCTTTTTTTATAATTGATGCAAACTGTAATGTTTTTGAGCCATTGCATATGTATTATAGCTAAATATATATATAATATATATATATATATATATTGACTTGACATAACACACACACACACATATATATATATATA
>CABFOV010005149.1:24625-45248 GCA_902141375.1 Timema poppense
ATATATATACATGTATAGGTAATGTCAAGTCATAACTAGTAAATGTTTAGTATGTATTGTAACGTCCCTATCCCACTTCTGAAAAAACTGTTTAAGATCACTGGTTTTATCTGGGTGCCCGGTACCCAACCCTACTACAGCACTACCGGGGCACCGTAGGGACTTATATGGCTAGGATGGACCCCGAGCGATAGGGGTTGGGATGGATAGTTCGCGGGGAGTGAGACTTGCGAGTTAGTCCAATAAGATATGTTTATTAATATAGTCAGATGCTAAACTACTACATGAATAACTGATAGATCTCCCGTGACAAGGGAGCAGGCACGATAATGGTCTCGCAACCTATCTGTAGACCCGTGATCGACCCTACGGTGGGGTGAACTACCAGATCACATTTTATCCCGTCGTTTAGTCAGACGTGCTAGATACCACCACACATGTACTAAGCATGGCTTCCAACATTCAACAACTGTGTGTTATTCTCCCACACAAACTTACTGATCTCACGATTCACCAGCCAGGAAGGTCCATCGGTCTCATCGTGCTCGCTCGTCAACAGGATACAAGCTATATCGGCTATATGCTACTCTCAACAGGAAGGCAACCCAATACTCTTGACTTCCAAGGAAATGTACAAACGTGGGCTAACCTCCTGCCGGAATAAGCCTTAAAATAATTATGCTCTTACAATATGTTGTTTTTAAATCACTCCTAAATAGTTTTTCCAGTAAAATTTTTTTTACAATAAATATATCCCTCCCCCCTTCCGAAATAATTTTCACCGTACTCCCATGGTACTTACTACTCATTGGTTTATCAACAGGGTCGCAATAACCCTTCATGTTTGTAGTTGTTGACCCCCTTTACCTTGTTAGTTTTTCAAAAGAAGCGCAGAAAGCCTCCGTACTCTTTATTACATAAAGCCTTGACCTACTAATGGTTGTTTTGTAGCTGTAGCCGCAAGAAGCCGTCATCTTGTGACAAAGACTGGCAGAGAGACCTCAACATAGGAAAAAACCACAGGTAAATTAACTCTCAGGAACTAAGATTGAAAGCAATCCCGAGACTTATTTTCGTATTCAAACATATTCCTAGTGCATTAATATAATTAATGTAATTTCAGTACTTAAGCCTCTGATAAGAAGGAGATTGCAAAATTTGACTTCTAAGGGGTGAAAAAGGGGGGTTGAAAGTTTTCAGAATTCAATGATATATCTTTTGAACCAACTGACATAAAGCCTTGAAATTTAAAATGTTAATTTCTAGAATTGGGTTAGACTTGTTTAGAATTTTTTTAACTTTCATTCCCTAAGAGGGTGGGGTGGGGAAAAAATTTGTGTGACTCACTAACTCATTCATCAACGTATCACCCAAGATCCTAGACTTGGAAGCTTGAAATATTGAGTCTTTATATAACCTGTACTGTATATAATATATATTATGTATATTATATATTATATTGCTTGAAAGGAAGGTACTATCAGAAAAATCTTGAGAAATTTCAAAGTGGTGCTCCAGGAAATTGGGAGCTTATAATTTAAAGAAAAAACTTTTTACCCTTTTCTACTTACTCTTTTTATTTAAAAAAATTATATTTATATTTTTAACCTATTCACAATTTTTACCCTGATCTATCTATTCCTGGCAAAGCCGGGTACTTAATACTAGTAGGCCTAATTTATAAATGTTACTCTAATTAATTAAATCAATATAAATAGTTTTCATTTTATTCGATTTATTTGACTAAGAATTACATGGCATACACCATAATAATTTAAAAGAATGAGTGTGCCATTAACTAGATCAGTGGGTCTAAAACATTTCTCTCTGGCGGCACAATATATCTCCTCGAGATGAATCGCGACACACCAAACGTTCAGGTTGAAACTACTTCGAGCTAACGTCAGAATGTGCATGTGCTTTTTGTTTTATTATCACATACAAAATTAACTTTTGAGCGATGGTTAACAATTTCAAGACAGAATCAATCATACAATGAAAGTTATAAACTAAATCCATGTTAGAACAAACACTAAAAGTATCGTACAGAGTGAGGCCAACTGACAGACACAATACAACTCTTTTCCGAGTTAGGCGCTAGTATACAACTTATTAAACACTGCTATCCATATAACACGACCATTCCTGTTGCTGTCTGCTGTATGTTTGATGCGTTTTTAAGTTAAGGAATACGTGGTGTATTTAAATTTGTTGTTTACTTCCGGTAAGATCTTAAAGTTAAAATGGATAAGTTTTTGGTAAAATGTAGGGACAAAATACCAATGAATCTGTGCAATATCAAAGTGGGAATTAAGATGAGAATGAGCTAGTTGCAAGTACGAATTCGCTGGCCGTAACGTTACAACTCGCAAGGATGACAGTTACCTGAGCTTTGTGTTCACTACACTGGCCCTCAAAAATGTCCAATAGCTCCAATAGCTCCTGAATGTATGGTATATGGGGGAAAACGTAGAGAATATAGTTCCGGGTAAATTAAATAGACATTTAAATACAAAACTTAAAGATTATGGTTCCAGGTATATTAAATAGACATTTAAATACAAAATTTAGAGATTATGGTTCCGGGTAAATTAAAGATACATTTAAATACAAAACTTTGAGAGTATAGTTCCGGGTAAATTAAATAAACATTTAAATACAACACAATAATTTGACATACAAAACATTCAGTGTAAACTATAAATGGAAAATAAGCAGCTGCGAATATATCCTCTTACAGCTGAAATAGAGCCTCAATGATAAATTACATCGGGATTGATCTTGAAACATCTGTCAGTTCTTGAAGATAAAATAAATCAGTACTTCCCTTATCTCGCCGTCAACGAGTATGGCTCGTTACGCCGACCGTATGCAGTATCGCTTGAGGAAATAACCCAACTTATTCCAGAAAACGGTCGAGCGACAGTCAGAACTGCAGACAGGCCGCACCAAGCGACTGGAATATGGAGAATACCTAGCAATATTCGAATGTGCTGTAGGAATGCTGTTGCCATTTTCTACAGTTTACCTTTCTTTGTGAACTGGAATTTTCGGCGCTTACGGATATGAATCATAAGAAACAAGAACGACTTAGTTTTATTTAACAGGAAATGTGGGCCTGTTTATCATATGCATGTCTTAAGTATAGAGGTTTTATGCAAGAAAGATCAGCCCATGTGTCTGTCTCATTTTCTTAAGCTATTTGTATTATTGTTTCAAATATTTTAGTTAATAAATTTAAAATGTTCGTATTTTTCTTTTACTTTTACTATTAATACATATTTTTATTTAGTATATTGTTTTTAATTTCCAGTAAAATAGTGGCCAAAATTTCGCGGCACACCTAGCCAATCTCGTGGCACACCCAGCCAATCTCGTGGCACACCCTTTGAGAACCACTGCAATAGACAATAATTTATAATACATTGCCGATAACAATAATTAATATGTAATTGTGTTGGATAAATTAATTAAATTAGATCATGTCTGTTTAATCGAATGTTCATTAGGGTCTAGTTGTTAAGTCTTCCCTTTCTTTAGCAGACACTTTGGGTGATAATCTGTTCGTGTGCAAGTATATATTACTATCATCCATACCAGTAGGTCAAAGATCGAATACTGTCTGAGTATATAGGTACTTAAGTGTTGTTTAACTATAGGAATAGGGCTTATATTGATCAAAGGAATGCACCATCATTATCATGGAGATGGGAAAGGAAAAACAAAAAATTTAAATAATTTAATTCATAAAACCGTACTAAAATTGTTGTATATATATATATATATACATGTTCACACACACATATATATACATGTTCACATATATATATATGTATATATATATAGGTGAACATGTGTATATGTGTAATACAATATAATCTTTCCATAACTAGGTCAGTATATTTACTTTATATTCCAAAAAATGACAAAAGTTTGCCATGCTTATGTTTTAAATGAGTATTCACAAAAAAGGTTGAGAAATATAAATATAAAAAATATGAAACAATTTGAGCTTCAGAACCCACGATCATTGTATTGTTGCATTGTGCAGCTTACGCCGTTCGACATCGGTGGAGTTGGAGGCCGTGAGCAGTGACCTTGACAGCCTGTTAGTTAAATACGAGACAATGTTTGATTCCCGCAATAGTCCCAACTCATGGACTACACCCAAACCTCCAGACTACACGGATGCTTCAATTGCACCCCCAATGCCTCTCCCCAGGATTCCCACTACAATCAGGGATAGGAAAATGCATCGTCTCCCCTCCAGTTCACCCAATGTGAGTAGTTGTTTTAATATGCTTTAGTGAAGCCGTCTTAGTTATTTTAATAAAGATTATTTGACAATTTGGAAATTGGATCTCTTCACTGATGTAATACAATAACATGTGGATGTTTAGTAAGGTTACTAACTATTTAGCAATATAAAACACAAACACATTTATAAAATCTAGCTCACATATTCTGCTGCGAGATCCAAGGAGACCGAGAACGTGTTTTGATGAACTCCTGCGAAGTTATAAGCGTGACGATGAGACAATGAGTTGAATACCAGCCACAGCTTCGAGGATAATGACACCAAGAAGATAACTAACACACCAGATCAGAACTAATGTCAGAGCCGCGTTTGCTGATCCCGAATGGTGCTAACACAGTGCATGGCCCATTGCACGACACAGAGCTAGAAAGAAAATCCCACAGCATGATCTTGTAGAAAGGGCCCTTACAACACACACTACTGCATCCAATCAGGCCACCCTTTTAAGGGGTACATTGATTGGCTGCAGCCAACACGAGCACGAATCACACCACCAAGGGCACTTTAATACCTAGCACCAATGAAGCGACACACGTTTTCCTAACAGTCGGGGAAAATTAACATGCTGAACCAAATTTGATAGAAAAGGAAATTAGGACAACCTACAACAGCTGTACTTACAAAAAAATACCATGGCGTCTTAGTTACTTCATTACGTCATATTTTCTTTTCAGACCAGGCATGTCAATTCGACGGCTACAGATAGAAGCGAGTTCGATCATTGTCGTTTACAAGCTACTAAGGTCCGACTGAATTACATCATGTACCCTTACAAGGATATGATCCTGGATTTAAACCCTGATTCCTTTTCAAGATTGCACAAACACTAAGTCAGTTTTCAGAACTCATAATACTCTTACTTAACCCAGAACAATTAAAATACATTGCACACATAATTGTGATTGGCGCTTTTAGTCAGAAAGATACTCTTGTGGACGTATTGTTTTACGTTCAAGCAAGAAAAAAATATCCCTACTGATATTAAAGCGTTCTGCCTCATCATACACTATCGCGTAGTGAACTTAACTACACCCTTCCAGTAGTTACTTCAGGGAAAGATGGCATCATTAATTGATGCGAACGTCTTTCCCTCAAGCAGTATGTTGACGACGATCAAGGGTTATTGAGCTAGTACGGGGTTTTCCCTCAAGGATATAGTAACCATACATTTCGATCCTTTTTTACGAAGCAAACCATACGTTCATACCTCCATTTGAGATGGTCTTTCTCTAGCCGTGGAACAAACGTAACGCGTATTGGCTAACTACTCACCATCATGGACTTTATTGGGATGCCTGGGAGTTGCTGTTCTCGTAACTAGTTCCTGTTGTTGGCTCGCATCTTGATAGAGAGAATATACGATGATACTCACGATCAATATTAGAGGAACATACAAGATAACCTGGCTTCAAAGTATAATCAATAACAGTGATGAGTATATATTTTAAGAGTTAGATAATTATGGGTATCCCTCTCTAAGAACGAATAAAACGTAACGCTAGGTAATAAAAGGTACACTAGAAAAAGTTATCGATTCATCTATGAATGGTTTAATTGTTAAGAATGTGTTTAGTCAAAACAGTTGAAATTTAACAAAAGTGTTACACGAAACTGTAAAGGTTCAATTGTCATTTCCCTCTTTCACATCATCATTCTAACTAACGAATGTAAAGAATGGGTAGATTTTGATAAACTGTCGTGTTTCTGCAGTAGTGGACAGTACGAGGTGAATACTGGTTCCATCTCTCCTCCTACTACTGCTGATTCGACCGATAAAATTAAAAGCAAGGTCAGGAAGAATAATATCAAAGAAATGTCAGCTCCTGTAGATAAGAAGAAGCGTCAGCCAACTATGTGTATAGGCAAAATGGTTTATTTTCTAGTTCTAGAGGTTGAAGCACTTGAGCATTCAGGACACATAAAGTATTTTATTGTAAAATGCATGTCCACAGAAACGAGTGCTTATCTGATGGTGATGACAATTTTTAAGCCTCCTTACTTTTTTTTAATGATCTGCATATTCCTTTCAAATCAACGATTAAAACCTAAACGTATGATCTAGTAGGACGACGGAGATTTTAACTATGACGAATTGGCTACTCAATTGTTTACACTTACACAGTCATTCTGTCATATTAATAGAAAGGATAAATTATAATTTATATAATCTAAAAGTGATCGTACATGTAGCTTGATTGATATGCAGAGTGAAGGATACGATACAACAGATTAAACCATTCGTGTGTACGTACCGTGTACAACGTAAGGGAATGGAGGACTGGTATTTGGACATACTGTATTAGCCTTATCCTTGTGAAAGTCAACCCAATTCCGGTGAAGTAGAGCTCTATGGTGCACAGCTACGACGGGAAATAAAATGTATGACTCTATCATTGACCCTTCTTAGATCCTCTTTATGTTTAACTATATTTGTTAGTCTGCATAATATATATTAATCAGTTAGAATTAAAGCTGGATTTAGTTTCATGTTAGCTATATATTATGTAGTCTTAGCCTGTTAGAGTGTCGGCCAAGGCGGGTGTATGAATTAGGTTTCCTGTAGTGAACATTTTTCATCCTCTTGTTTTAATCTCACCTAACCTCTCTGCCTTTTTGGGGGGACCCGTTTATTAAATGCGGTTCTAGCCATACATTAGATTAATGTGATTTATGAGTACAATATTTATAGCTATATTGATACAATGGTTACCAAACATTGTGAGCAAATGATATACATATATATGTTACATTTTTGTGTAGTTCTGCTACATTGAGGGAGAATCGATTTGTTCCTTCCTATGCCTACTCTCAAATTGAGTAATTATGCAATGATGTGGTATGGACTGTACCAGGTATAATGTACCGTTTATTGTTGAGTGAGCATAGCGCAAAACGATTAACCTTTTGCTTACATAAAATATAGTATAATTTTACTATAACCGAACCCTTGATATAGTGGTCAGCGAACCTAGCTACCAACCAAGGTGTCCGGGGTTTGATTCCTGGCTTGTATCATGGATTATTTTTCCCGAAATAGTAGCTATCTCAACGTTCGTTAGGCTTAAGTTAGGCTAAGCGTGTCTACTGTTTCCACACACTCATATTCACTATTATCATCACCTCATCTCATCGGTACATTGAAAGAGCTGCCACGGAAATAATGTACGATTATTAAATTTGGGGATCTACTGGGCAACGGTAAATAAGTATCGGCTAATTGTACCAGAAACAAGGCTACGAACTATGTGTATATATGAGTTACACATGTATATGAATGTATCTAATCAGACGAGTCTTTCTCAAAACAATCCTCTTATTGAGCATACAATTGAGGTAATCATCTAAAATGAGTGTTCTTAGGTTGCTACTCTTTTCCTATTAGTACTGAAACTTACTGTCCCACCTTCAACCTAAACAAGTATAATTTCGGTCAAAGTGTTTTGTACTAGATAGTGATAAGTCCTTAAGTCTCATAATTAAGTATACTGAGTACCGCTTTAACAACTAGAGGTATTACTAAATTTTGCCCGGTCCGCAAGTAAAATCATCCTGCTAGTCTTTTGAAAAGGAAATAGTATTTATGCGCACCGTCTACAGTAATCTAGTACGAGAACAAGTCCGTGTCTAAGTAGGGAAGCTTGAGCGTACCAGATGGAAAGATGGAAACCATGAACTAGCAATACAGACCATAGATGAGATCATTTGGGATTTCCAATCAGGTTAACCCAGCGTAGATAGACATATCAAAGTAATCCTCTTGTGACCACATCTTGATAGTGACTAGCCTGGCGGCTATCCATTTTAACCATATGATATTATCTCTCCTGTTGGAAATAAGTACCCGAAAGTAGTGTAATTCGTCAGCTTTAAGAACATGTTCTCAAACTATTAAGCACTATTACTCTTAATCTCTACGTTTAGAGTAATATACTTACCATCAAGGGAGACTTTTTGAAACTGAGTATTTTATGGATCTGAGATAGTTTCAAACCATTTATAAAATTCAGTTTCAAATTCCAGCTATAGCTGGCGTAGCCCATATTATTGACTGGGATCGTCAGAAACTTATAATGTTTGTTAGTAGGAGGGATTCCTTTCTCTGGGAAGAATGGCAAATCAGAATGAAAGTCTTGTAACTTTTTTGGATACTCAAGTTTTACTTACAGTATACTCGTATATTGTTTCCGCATCGTTCACTAATGTCTGTATATCCCATCCAATCAATCAATTTCCCTCTCGTCGAACCATAATAAGCTGCGCATGTAAACATGTTCGATAAGGCCAACAGAGAATTCAACGGGTTCTAAGTAAAGTCTGAACTTCATGAATTTTCACCTAGATTATGGGAAGTAAATCACTATCCCACTCTGCATAGATCATTCCTGTAATCAGCAGTATTTAAATGCCTCACCAGTTTAACTTAATATATCATATCTAAGGTATCTACAGTGTACAGTTGTACACTAGAAACTAATTATTCAATTCACCTCAGTCACGGCCATAGGTGGGGCTTAATAAATAATGTGATCTTGTTTTTATGTAAACGTTAACAAAAGATTATTTTTCACTTTTCAATTATTTCTCTGTAAAAAAATATGTTTGAATTTCCTCTAATGTTCTTCCAACCAAAATCAGGGTATACATACCCTCTCTAAGATAAGCAGTTATATAGACAATAAAGCTAATGGTCCAATTTAAATTGGTATCAAAGATGATAAGGTGCGCCATACTCCACTGATACATAATGTATTTATCTATAAACGCTTTGCTATTTTAATAGATTTAAGCTCGTTTGATAGACACACTAAACGTATATAAATGAACATTTTCAAAGCAATCATTGAGTAGACAAAATATTCCTTCATTTCTTAAGCTGCCATATCTCCACTCCAACAAGTATCTTCTTCACCTCTGCTTGGCCTGCTCAAAAAATCTTGGAAAGTGTATCCAATCAACCGATACGTCTACAAAGTGGGACACCATAATTAGTGTATAGAGGTAAGAGCATGTATTGTGTAATCTTTCTAGCACCGCGTCTCAGTACCTGTTCAAGCTATACGCATATTAGCGATTATACCAATGATTTGGGGATGTTTAAGGTTTATTTTAGAGGAAACGTGCCCGTATTGGGTTGAGGGAGTTTGGAAAATCATTTATGAAAAAAAAACCTCAGTTAAACCAACAGGGATTTGAACCACCATCTCCCTTTCATCAGCAGTCTAGTCTATTGAGAGAGTGATGCCTTAGACGATGCGGCCACCAAAGCAGGCTACAGCATAGTTAAACAACCGTTAACAAAATTACTAACACTAACCTTCGAAAGAAAGTAGAGCTATCTTACTGAATGAAGTTATGCCTTTATAGACCAGCGTAGCATCAGCTTTGGCGTTGTTGACCAACGGATCTTCGTTGATTAGTGCTAAACGGGCAGTTAAGAATAAGCTGTAATTTTAATCCAGCACAGAGATCAGGCACCAACCATATTGTATATGTATAACTTTCAGGATGTTCAAGCGATACCTCCTTCCTATATCCAATTTGGTAAATTTTTTACACGTGTGATGCCCTCAACTGAGTGGATTTATTCTTAACTAGATTTTATCTATTGTAGGGGTTTCCTGCCACCGGTTGATTTAAGTGAAGTGTCATGTGTCTGAAACAGGAGCCGTCACCTGTCAAATCGGCACGTAGGCCGTAGCTGGTTAGTTTTAGTTGACGGCAGCGATAGACATATGGGAATTGTTGTCTTACCTATTGCATGATCTAATGCTGTGGATATAAGTCTGTTGATTGGTGCTTTATGCCATCTTCGGAGGAATCTTCGATAGTTAGCAGAAACTAGTTTGTGTGTCCTAAAGCAGAGCTCTAAGCAGTTTGTTGTAGACAATTGTTGCAGACAGTTACTTGTGAACAGTTGTAGAGAATTTCGATAAGATGTGAGAGCTCAGTGATTGCGTGCCTTGAGTGCCATGAGTATGATCATGGTTAAGATAGTGGTTATAACATGAGTACGACAGTGTTAATGACATGGTTAAGACAGTGGTTAAAGCAGTTGGCTGTGGGCAGTTTGCCGAGTGTGTGTTAATGTTATAAAGTAACGTAAGGCACTTGCCATGTGCGTGTTAACATATTGTTGACACCTATCTAGAGGATTTGCAGACTTGAGGAAGGGGATATCTACAGTCCTGAGAGAAGGTTTAGTTCTGCCCAGGAGGTTCACAGTCCCAGTCAATAAGGGAGGTATAGGGAGGGAAGGTGAGGGCCCATTTTACAATCAGGCGTAGAAAGAACAAGATCAGTCAGTTTCAATCCCAGATTTTGGTTTACATCTATACACAATTCAAATGTCGTCATAGATGTATGTTTCACTTTGTATTTTAATAAATGTTGGGTAGAAGAATTGGAGAGTATGCCTGTAAACGTAGTTTGGTAGTAGTGGGCAATAGGAATTATATAAAGGTATAGCTATATTTTTAAGATGGGGCCTAGCTCTTTAAAATCAATGGAAAGGAAGGTTACGCATCGAGAAATGAATGGATAGAGTACGCTTCATCTTATTTTTTAGGCAAGGTTGGGTAGCATTATTGGAGAATATTCTTGTAAATGGAATCAGAAAAGGCATATAGATTTTTTATAAGGAGTTGGGTAAAAGGATTGTTTTGCTAACCGTTGAAGAGATATGTTACACATCGGGGAATAAACTAGAGCCTCCTGGTGAACGAGTATGATTAACTTTATTTTCTAAGAAAGAATGGGTAGCGGTATTGGAGCATATTATGTTAAACTTAACTGGGTTACTGCAAAACATTTTGCCTCGCTCCAACATGGGACTGTTGATGTACTTCTGTTCTATTATTGTCGTAAATACAATTAGGTTGTATTCTATTCGCTCATACAACAACGGGTTTGTTGGCATGAGGAAAGGTTTTCCTGCAGTTACAAATGGTAAAGGTTCATATATTTGACAAGTACCAGCTTAGATAGTTGTAAGCTGTTTATTTTAGTTTTTCAGCTATACTGCTTCAATGCTGATTATAGATCGATCTCCTCACTAATGATTCTGTTTTTATTCGTTGTTATGGCCCTATCTTTATTGAGAACCTGATATGGCAATTATTGATTGTAATACATTAATTAGCTATATTTTATTAATGAACATACTAGTAGTTTACTTGCGTTGTGTTATTATTATAAATTTATATGAGATATTTAAGAAATTATAATTCGAGTAAATGCTTACTAATATTACTTTTATTACTATTACTCCTATTTGATCCAACAATCGGGCTTGGTACTAGAAAAACCAATCTGTAATCACTCCTGGCTCGGCCACGATAGTATTTTGTGATGTACACCTTCTAGCTAAATCACGCAACCACCCACTCCTCTCAAATTTCTATTAATCTTCCAATTAAATATTACATATGGCTACACTTGCTTCCTTTCTTTCTTATATTTCAGTTGTTGACACTCCTCCCTTGATACATTGGTAGAAATGGCAATTCGTTAGCTTCACCTGGCAGGGGGTCGTCCAAAATTAAAATAAATTGTTATCAACACGTCTTCATTTAAGATACTGCCAGTCCCCTGACAGTGCGGGACAGTGATGAGATTTACGGCTACAAGATAATATAAAACTGATGTCTCACACCCTCTCTGTGACTGACTGCTATGGTACAGTGATATTCTCAACCCTTTGCTTGGCTGTAACTTGGTGTCGAATGTTGAATGTCGTAATCTAACTAAGCGAACACCATCACAACACCTTAGTACGTGAAGAACTATCATGGTATGACTATGGCACGTCTTGGTTTGTGCATCCTCTAAATAACAGTGTTTCCTAACATGCCATCGTACTCTGGGATATAAGAGTCTATTTCATGGTTAAGGGTCACGTAATTCATCACAAGTTAAGTCGTCTTATCTAACCAATTAATGTAGAGTTTAAATGATCCTATCATCCATATTATAACAACCTTGGATCAGTAGATATGACGATCCTCTTTCTAGCCAATCATCCCTTTCTGTCAGTTTAGCCGAGATGTGTAGGATCAAAGAAGGAACTACACTTCTGGTAAGAGTTTTAAAAAGTTCTGTTTATTTCAAAATTAGGTTACTAATTACATTGTGTTGTGTTTGAGGATTAAGGAGAGGATGGTCTTTGGAGGTTTGAAAGATCTTTGTTTTGGCGTTGAGTTGTGCGCTACTCTAATGCTCCCGTAAATAATCCATTCATGTCTTAGCTAGCCGCGCTAATCACGATTTGATGACATAGCGTGGCAAACTGTTATGATATTTGGTAAAGCATTGTGTTCAATAATTGACTATCATTTTAACATGTTTCTTCAACAGTGTTAGTTATTTCATTTATCCTATTTTATGAAAGATGAACTTTTATCCATTATGTTTATCTAACTATGTATATTATTTATTTAATCTATATTATGATTGATTTGAGGAAAAGTTTGTGTTGTATATGGCTTCATTTTTAGATAAATGATCGAGAAAGATTGTGTGGTGAACTTTACCATCTATTTTAGCTAAAGGATTGAGAAAGATTGTGTGGTGATTGTGTAAGTTCATTTTTTTATTGTTTAACATATACTTGTTCCTATATTACCCACTTTCTTATTATATTGAGTTTATTTACTCCTCTTTTTCCTAAGAATGTTCACTGTTTTATTGACTTGAGTGTATTCATTTACCCTGTGCATTATACATACAGGGTGTTTCTAAACTCTCTGGCCAAACTTAAATCACAAAATCTGAGAGCATAAAGAAAGAGATAATCCCGGTAAAAAAAAAATCGGAAAATTCAACCAGCACTATTAAATGAAAGTTGACGTTATAAGGAACAACGCCGGGAGTACGCAACTCCAAATACGTATGTGTACAACAAGTTGCATATCACTAGGCGGACAGAAGTCCCGGCCGTGAGCAAAGTTCCTGAAGGGTGAACCCACGTTAAATGCAGCCAACAAATACTGTTGTGACAAGTTGGGGAAAGAGTTTTGAACACCTGCTGTAATGTGTCCGCCTAGGGATATGCTACTTTTTGTACACGTAGTNTTTGAACACCTGCTGTAATGTGTCCGCCTAGGGATATGCTACTTTTTGTACACGTAGTATTAACAGATGCCTACTTCCGGCGTTTTTGCGTCTAACGTCAGCTTACATTTAGTAATGCAAGATGACTTTTCCGGAAATATTTTTGCTAGGATTTTATCTTTATATTCTTATTACAGAGTTTGTGGTTTAGGTTTGGGCAGAGAGTTAAGAAATATCCTGTATATATAAAATTGTCTCATACCTCAATTGTTTTCAATCCTCTATTGATTTGATTATGTTAAACCAATACTTTCCTTGAGATTGTTTATTTATCTTTTACTCTAAATAAATGTACAAGTGTATACCACCTTGAATTTGTCACTCCCCTATTTATTTGATTATACAGTGTTACATTTCCTTGAGTAAGTTACCCAATATTTGCTTTGAGAATGTTTACTTCTCTCTTAGCGTTATTTCTATATTATGATAAAATAAAATAACTAAAGAATAGTTGTTACATTTAAATAGACTTGTAGCCTTAGTTAACCTATTGAAAGTTTGTAAATATTAGGGAAAGACGCTCATATTTTCATGTCGATACTCCAAAGAATAACTAATTCTTTTTTACTGGAGTAATGTGGATTTTAGTTCTAAAAGTCTTGAAATACAACAAAGCATACATACATCATAATGTCATCACCATAAAATAAATCCATAGCTTAGGATAATAAATTATATGTATGTTTTTAGTTAGTTAAAAGTAAACTATTACTAAATTTGTATCAAAGTAGTGGGTGTTCACGTGCACATATGATACATACACAATACTTCAATAGTTGATAATGGATATCTAAGCTCTGACAGATGTGTGTTTTATTACAACCATTTATATTCGCGTGCACCTAATTACATAGCTGAGGAAACTGCGTGCTTACTACTCAGCAACAACGTTGTCATTCTTTTGTTTTACGTGATCAGTCTTCCTTCTAATTTATATCAAATTTGCCAATGCTGGGCTGTCGTTGTTGCCAGTAATTGGTGCTTCTTCCTCCAGCACAGTCGTAAAGTTACAGTAGTCTGAGTCTCGTGTTCCTAATAACTAGCTCAAAAACATTAACTAAATAAACACTCATATTTTATTAGTACTCTGTGTAGAAAAATATTTGTTATTGATCACGTTAAGATTTTGTGTATGTGTTGGTTGTGTGTTTTTTATTTTTGCCGTAAGGTTGTGGAATTATAGTTTTATATACATATTAATATATTTATTTGAATAATAGTGTATTGTTAACAGTTAAAATATAACACAAATTATGGAATCTCCGCCTTGTGTAAGTTAATAAACTCTACTAAACAAGAATTCAAAACTAAGGGAAAGTTACTGACACCAATCAAAAAAGGAAATAACTGCACTCAAAGGAAGCCTTTGGATAAATATGACACTTTTACTCAAGCAGCAATTGACAGAAAGGTACATTCACTTTACCTTAACGATGAATTACCTACCCTAAAGAAAATTAAAGCTTTCATGGGTATTGATAGCAACCTTTCTAATTTTCTGATTAAGAACAAGTAAGAATGTAATTTATAGCATTTAGTATAAAATGCATGTTGCAATATATTTGTTTGTATATTAATTATGAGGAAAAAAGTTTTATACATAAAATAGTTTTAAACTTAATTATGTGGGGAATAGAAAAGGTTAATAAACCTAAATTTTGAAATAAAATACGAATGTGGAAATAGTTAATGTTTCTAGAAAAGGCTGTACACTGACAGGAAATGTTTTTGCCTGTCAATTGAACCCCCCAGCCTCCCCATGCCACATTGTTTACAATGAGGGATTTCCAAGTAAAGCCTCCCCCCTGACTTTCCAACAACCGAAAGCTATATGGTTTGGCAATTGGTAACAGAGAGAGAGCGAAGCTAAATATTTTCTCCATAAGACCTGCAGTTCCCTCAGCTATGGAATTAGGTGTAGTGTGTTTGTTTGGGGCTGATTATAAGATTCTTCAAGTACTGTATATGTATGCATGAGTTTTCAGATTAAGTGTTAATATTATATTTAATTTGTTGCAAATAATTTGTTTTTAAATAATAATATCAAAAAACGTATGTTTGAAATATTTAAGCTTCCGTATGTCACAGTTATAAGTACAATCTTAATTAATATATGATCGAAGGAAAATGATATATAATATTATAAAGATAAGTTTCCACTTATTTATATTTATTTTAAAATTATTTTGATTTATATTGTGAAAGAGAAACGAAATTCCTCCTATAAGAGCGGCAAAAAGTCATAAGACAGCTTACCACCTTAAGTCAGGAGATTATTTCAATAATATTATAGTTATAAAATACTATATTTTAATTTTGCCAATATATTATTTAAATGTACTCTTCATCAATAGGGGCCGTTCTTATGACTCCTGGATAAATATCAATCTGGGCAATAAATATTTTTATCTGGTCAACTAGTTTAAACTGCGTCTTATGACTGCCAGATAGCATTTATCTAACAGATAAAATGTATTTATCCATCACATTTTTATCAGGATAGTTAAAATGGTTGTTGCCATAGTGACTCATTGTTTTTCATGAGGTTTTGCCTATTAGAATCTATTTTAGGTAAAAATTTTGGTTCACGTGTTTATTAAGCACAGGCCCAGGCACTAACTATATATAAAGCTAAAACATTTAATTCGCACTTTTATAAAACTGACAAGCTATTTGTAGAGTTATATTTACATAAGAACAAATTAATTAAATATGAGTACAATAAATGAAATTTTGTAAACGTGGCACCAAACTATTGACCATATTTTGGCAGACACCGAAATTGGTACTTTTAAGACAACCTAGCTTATGCGCCCACTAGTAGTGTTCTCGCCCTGTCGCTCCAGTATGACCTACTATCCTCTGATTGGCCAGATTTGGTCACGTGACCCTCCTGCTGCTCTCTGATTGGCTGTTGGTTTCCCCCTTCCTCCCTCCCCTTTCTCCCTCCTGACCCCTCCCCTCCTCCAGCCCTCTTGTGTCCTTCCCCTTTCCCCCTACAGCCCCACTCCCTACAACCCTCCCCTACCACCCCGGACATGTTGGTTCTTTATGATTAATTATTAATGATTGCTAATTAATTATTGGTTATGATTGAGGTGTCATAGTTGTTTTTTATTTGGGGTGCGGAACAAGCAGCACGAACTTCTCCGGTCGACCTTTTAGGCTAGAGTGAGCTTATCTGCTCTACTCGGGCTCTTACTGACCACCGCTGTCTTTCTTTTCACGTCACGGATTCAGAAATATCAAGAAAAGAGGTAATGACCCACCCCTTGTGAAAGTCATAGGCTGATGACGCGAACCCATTATCAAGTCGTTGACTTACCCGTTTCAGATTGTATCGTTGATATACTGAACGAGGAAGATAAATATCAAATTTAAACATCTTATTTTAACTGTAGAGCAGTTTGTTAATAGCAGCGACCTCATTATAGACTTATGGTGCTCGACCTCTGTTTAACGGTAAAACCACCCTCGGTCTACCCGCTCTAGAAACGATCTATACATGTACTAAAAAAAACTTTATTCACTACTCAAACTCCTACGCCCAATGAAAGCAGTCATGTTCAGACACAGGATTAAAACCTGTGATTCTTATTTATTATGAAAAAACTTCCCCTCTAGATTTTTCCTGTTAATTAAAAAATGAAACTTTCTATATATTGTCGCAAGTAAACTACGCTTAAATTATTTTATTTTAGACTATCCTTCACCCTTCGCCCGCAATAATTGATAACAACTTTTAATTTTTAACTAAATTTTTAAAAAAAATTGATAACTTAAATAATATATATTTATTTTACTACGAAATATATATAATACTATATAATATATCTTATATACGAAAAGTTTAAACATTAGTATTGTAAAATTAATGTTCCGAAAAGTTTAAACATTAGTAATGTAGAATTAATATATACGAAATGTTTAAACATTAGTATTGTAAAATTAATGTATGCGAAAAGTTTAAACATTAGTAATGTAAAATTAATGTATACGAAAAGTTTAAACATTAGTATTGTAAAATTATTGTATACGAAAAGTGTAAACATTAGTATTGTAAAATTAATGTAAAATCAAAGGTTGGGAATGGTCCTATTTGTTATTCCAGGACATACTCTACCAACGTACAAAGTTTCATTCGAATCCTTTAAGCAGTTTTGGCGTGATTGAGCAACAAACATCCAAACACATAAATTTTCGCATTTATAATATTAGTAAGATAAATAAATAAACTGCATTAATGATAATGTAAAAGAATAACTTAGAGCCCTAGAACAGTTAACACAACTCAGTTGTAAGTGTAGCACTGGTGGGCACGATGACCAAGATGCGAGTCACGTTTATCTCAGTTTATTTCGATAACGAGACATTCGGGGTTCGATTTCCGGATGGCTAGTTACTCCCTACCCCCTTAACACACGGCAACACCGCACAGCTCTACTACCTAGCCATTCACTTCTGGGGGCAGAGTGCCACGATATTGTCGTGCCATCTGTTAACAAAAAAAGTAAACACTGGAGGGTCCGTTTCATGCAATAGTGAAATAAGTGCTGCACATCTCTAAAAGTACAAAACCCTAAAGAAAATAAATTAAATAGCTATTGCGCAGTAAGTGTTAGAATTTAAAATGTACCTATATTGAATATGAAACAGGAATTTAGCTTAGCATTGCTCGTAGCTGAAAGTTCTTGGTTCAAATCTCACCCAAGTGGACAGAGAGGTGTTCTTGTATAGTCCTATTTTAATAGAAATAGCCTTATCTTAAAGATAGAAAAGTTACCACATCTACTCTCACATATTTATACGCCATCATAATTAAGTAGGTTTGCGTCCGTCCATTTTGCACCACCGTTTGCTAAACCAGACTTATTCATTCTGCGCCATGGGGTACGCGCAATCAGTTGTGTACCGCAATTGCTATTCATTCTGTGCCAAAGTGTACCCCAGAGTTTCCTGAACAAAGCATCGAACAGACACGACCATCCTCGTCGGTAGGTAGAAGATGTCTGATGGATAACGGTACTTACAAAGGGCCTGATTCGGATCGAGCAATCGCAGATGTGTATTGCACAACCTTGGCCATTACAGGCGGCACGCCGTTTGATACGGGTATAAATAGATCTCAAATCATCACAATCGGTCATTTCAATTTGTAATTGCCACCGATAATCATCAGAATGAGTTTCGATGAGCTAGAAAATTGGATAAATTCAGGTATCTTTTAAATCGTTTTGTATATTTTAATAGCTACTATTTTTTTACTTATTACATCTTGGTGTACACCAGTATTCTCTTCTTCTTCTTTGATAGTTGACGAGCCCCCGACGCCTAGTGAAAGCTATGGGTCCTAATAGCCTAGAGCAGTTGCTGAACTTTACCGAATACGGGATTTGCTTGGCGGATGGCGATTGGTCTATGGGTAATTATCAGCCTACGATGTATATTTTAGAGACTTGCAGGTGTTGTTTTTTTTCCCCGTAAATGGTAATTAATATGTATTTAATTAATTTCAAACTATTAGGATCCATTTGAGCTGGATTAGGGCCTGTTGGACAATGTAGCGACGGGTGTGTATGTGCCTGCCCATCCTGAAACGCACCCTGCGATCGGTGCTTGGCACGGCGTCAACAGCATCCTCAGGCCGGCCTCTGCCGACCTTTCAATACCCGCGAGCATCCTCTCGACGGCACCCCTCTCACCGCACCCCCTCTATAGGCCGCAATCCCCCACAGACGCCTGTGGAAATTCACCCCCCGATATTTGGGGTGATTTGGACACGATCGACCAGCTGATATGTAGGTACCGTCTACAAGTAACCATACTATAGTCACTGATTTGAAAATAGCCTATATGTGTAGATCTTTCTCTCGCAAACCACCGTTATGTAGCCAGTTTCTCGTTCCGAGAAGATTTTCTTGTACAATTTCTGTATAACCGTGTGCGGCTGAACACATTTTAAAGCAGAGAAAACTATATTGTGGCTTTAACCGCTTGTTAAAAATAGCCTAACTAATTTAGCACCGCATCTTACTACCCGTAAGATTTATACGCTTAAAAACCCTATTGAATCAAGTGGGGGGGAGTCCTGGGCTCAATTCCATGGCATAAGCAAAAATGCTGGTTTAGTCTTTAATAGCGATAAAATAACTGCCCTGACCGGTGTTTAGTACAAACATTCAAAGACAGAAAACTATAATTGTCGTTTTAGACACTTATTAAATTCGCGGTTACAATGTTCTTGATCAAATATTCTATTTCCACCAAGAGTACACTTAGTTCTGTCCACTTTCATTTGTGACCTGTTTGTGTGGTTGTGCTTGCGTGTTGGGCCAACAGATAGCGCCGAAAGCCTGTTTTAAGTTTACAGATATTTCTTGCAGCTAGCCAATAGTAATTATATTAATGATTTAGCCGAACATTAAAGTGAGAGAGAGAGAGAGAGAGAGAAAGCCTATATTTATACCGTGCCAAGGGACCTTGGTTCGAATCCAAACAAGGTCTGATAATGAGAGTTTATCCACCCTAGACTAAATTTTTGTAGATGTACGAGTGTGTATTTATTACACACACTTTGCGAAAGGTTCCTGGTTCGATTCCCTATATGGGTGAAAATGTATGTTTAACTTTCATAGTGTTAAATTAACCACCCTTTTAGTTGTCGTAGGGTTCGACTGCATTTATTACACACACTTTGTTAATGTTGGTTCCAGCTAAAGCAATTGTGTTTAGGGGGAAAAAATGTAACATATAATATTAATACCCAAAGTATTATACATTTAAAGAGAGAGAAAAATATGCGCATGTTTGTAACAGTGCTTATTTTGACATGTCAATGTGTGTGCTATAGTTTAAATAGAGACCAGAAATGATCGCACGGTCCTCCCACCGCCAATGACAGCAAGCCCCCCTCACCATACTGCAGGAGTACAAGCTGTGGTGTGGGAGACGGGGATCGTGGTTTTTCCACAACCCGTGGCGGCGGACACAGCTGGACCGTCTTCAGGCCCGCAATCGGGATTTAGTGGCTCGGTAAATCAGGTAGGTGGGGCCCTGGTAAATAGCGTCTCTCTTTGGATCGTCGAAGAGAGAATTAAACAATTGAGACGTTTCTTTTATTCAGAATTGATAAAAATAGAATTAATAGAAGGATTAAAGTAAGTTGAGAAATTAAGTTGAGAAATGAATTATAAAGAT
>CABFOV010005150.1:10620-20699 GCA_902141375.1 Timema poppense
ATATATATATATATATATATATATATATATATATAATTATATTATTTTGTACATCATCACAATCACTCAATCATTGAATCATATCACAGTAATCTTTGATAAAATTATATATTTATCTTATTTAATCAATTTTAAACTTTACAATTCAAGAATCAATTTTACCTTGTTAGTTAATCCACCACATTATAAAACTTTGCTATCAAGTTTGACAACCTGAGGTTACGTAACTAGTTTACTAAATTACGGGTTAATTTCCACTTTATATCCTTTCTTGTCATTATTAATTAATCACTTTCCTTAATAAGCTTGTAAAAATGTATTTTAAAATACCAAAATATATGCTTACATGTCCAAAGATTAATTATGAGAACATAGCTCACACCGATACGATACCGATGAATCCAACAATATGGCCGATCCATATTAGTCTTTGAACTTGATACTTATTCACCTTTCAACTAATTTTCTCCTCCAAATTTATAGGTAATGTTTCCTCCAAATTTAAAGGTAATGTTTCCTCACCTAAAGTGGTGACGGGCGACTCGTCAGGTTCCTCAAACCCGAGCTCTTCACAAAACCCATCAAACATTTCCTTAAAGGCAATCCCGTGTATATTCTTAGCGATGTACCTGAGCAGCATCCAATCTGAAAACGTCATCACCTTCACGACCTTCTGTAAAGATCTATGGTCCAGGACCCCCGAGTTAGTCATCTTCAAGAGGGCCGCCGTGAATCCTTCCCATCTGGAGTGGAGACACAGTGTCAACACCCTCCACAGCAACCCGCCCGCCGTCATCACGCCGACGAATACCATCCAGAACCACAGGAAGACGTATATCTTCTCGTTCACGGCGTTCAGAGGCATCACGCACAGCGCGTCGTGGTTCATGATGCTACCGGTAGCGCCGAACTTGTGGAAGGTGCACTTGGTCATCTTGGGGAATACGACGTCCAACCTGTCGACGTCCTCGTCGGGGTACATCACCTCTAGTCCGAGGTTCAAGAAGGAGCCTCCTAGAAACTTTTGCATCGCATAACCTTGAAATATCACGTTCGCCGCGTTAAGTAGCTCGCAGAAAACAAGGGAGGCCGCCCAATACTCGTTGTAACCGAGACGTTCTACGAACGCTCTACGAAGAGCTACTATACGGACGCTCCTGTCGGAAGCCGACGGGATCCTCACGTCTCTATTAATTCTAACCTCCTTATCGATTAGTTCCAGCGGGGCCAACTCAAACCCTTTGACGAAATACTCGACCCTCCTTCCTTCCAGATGTCCCCAGACGAGACGTGGGATGTAGAAGAGCATCGCCTGAGCGAAGAGCACGAAGGGCACCCACTGGTAATAGGCGTGGTGAATGACCTCCTCAGTGTCGAGGTCGACCGGACCTACCCCCGGGTGTATCGTCGCCCCGAGGCGGGTGCGGTCGGCGTTATTCACCAGCGTGAACGTGCTTGTAGAGAAACAGAAGGTGTTGATGACGTTCGACGAGACGCCCTTGTCCGCTATGCAGTTTATGTGTCCCCCGAGGTACTGGTGGCCACACACGAAGGCCGTGCAGATGAGCAACAGTTTGTGGGACACCAGCTAGTGGAGTTTGAACACGGCGTTGTCTATACTCACGGCTTTCAGGGAGATTTTGGAGTTTTGGGAAATGGAGAGGAAGGTTTTTACCACCCCGAGTCTGGTTTCACTTGTTTTCACCATGTTTGCTGTCCGTGTGGCCAACGCTTACTGATTAATATCTAGGTTTTTTTTTTTTGTAGTGACCATTCACATTCTTTTACAATCTTATCTGATGTGCACAGTTTTGATAATCATTAATTTAGTATCATTGTTATTTTAAAAACCAAGGTTTTTACACACTGAAACTTAAAAGTGTAGGTAATGTGTTCTCCAAATAAGTAATAGAGTATACTCGCCTTAATCCGATACTCGTCAGTCCGACACCCCTTGTAATCCGACGCTCCGCTCGGAAAAGTATTTGATCTGTGCGCCACTGTAATTTTAAAAACGTTACGAAGAAGTTTCAGTGTAAATGACTTTATGCATATTATTTGACCATTTGGATTTTCCAAAATAAATCTTGGAACTAAACAGTTTAAATGTCCTCTGATGTATTAATTTTATATAAGTAATTGACCTTAACTTATTAAATAGCCCTCAATTATGTGTATTTTGGGTAATCCGGAATGTTCGCTAATTCGACAGACCTTCAGTCCTATAAATGTCCCATAAAAAGATTGTAGCCCGATCCCAGTCGGTTTTACTGAGGTGTTTTTCCCTAAATTGCTTCTCACCCTACCTCCACGTAAATACGTACACTTCATCTGAATTCAACCTTCATCATCCCTAACCCATTAGCGTAGTTAGTAGTGGAATTACATTAAATTAACATATTAATAACTATAAAACGCATCACGATTGTTCGAATATTTAAACCAGCCACAAAAATGTTCATTACTAGCACAATTCGCGATAACAGACAATGTCTACGTCACTCGTGTAGTTAACTTAAGTCGCCACTTGTCCCCGCGCATGATACACCGCGTTGACCCGCATTACACGAATGCTGGATTCGCTGATCCTCTCGGGCACGCCGACCCATTCACTAGACACGCTGGCCCATGCACTGGACACACTAGCCCATTCGTTGGACACGCTAGCCCACACACTGGACACGCTGGCTCACACAAACTGGACACGCTGGTCCTCACACTAGACACGACACGCTGGTCCACACACTGGACACGCTGGTCTACACAAACTGGACACGCTGGTCTACACACTAAACACGCTGGTCCACACACTGGACACGCTGGTCCACACAAACTGGACACGCTGGTTCACACACTAGACACGCTGGTCCACACACTAGACACACTGGCTCACACAAACTGGACACGCTGGTCCACACACTATACACGCTGGCTCACACAAACTGGACACGCTGGTCCACACACTAGACACGCTGGCTCACACAAACTGGACACGCTGGTCCCCTCACCGGACATATTGGCCCATTCAATGGCCACGCTGGACAAGAGGAGGGGTGATCGAAGCACCGACTAGAGGGTCCAAGGATGGCCTTGAATGATCCACATTGTCCCCCATAGCAACCGGCACCGTGTGTAACAGCAAGTTACTCTGGTCCTTAGTCCAGTCCAAGGCTGTGTCCCTGACCCTCGTGTCACCGTCGGCCTCCACCAGGACCCAGCAACCTCCAGGGCTACCTTAGAGAACCCTGTAGTGGAATGGCGTAGATCCATATCTAGTAGAAACTAGCTCCTCCCTGCGAGAACAGTTTCCGTCACTGGTATTATCTTACTACTTGCAGTGCACCTTGTTTATGTCCGTACCATGGTCCAGCAGTAGCTCTAGTAGCTTCACAGATCATTTTTAGAGGCTGGTCACTATACTCGATGTTCTCCAGTTGTTGGTAAACCTCACCGCTGGTGTAAGAAGTCTTCTACCAACAACTCGACTATCTCCTTCCAGTTGTCACTATACCCCTTTGTGCAAAGCAACCTGCGACAACAAACTCTAATTTTGCGTCAAAGAAAGACGTATTAATTAATTTAAATTATTTTGTATCAACAATCGAGAGAATGTGCGAGTGGCTCTTTACTTTTCCGAGCAGAGAGCAAGACTAACGGTCAGAAACAGTTGTTTCTAACTGCCTACAAAAACAAAAACATTAATCACTCTTGACTGACTCGTCTTTTACCTCTTACACATTATTTATTTATGTATTTTATCTTACATGTCGCATCGTTTTACTTTCACTCGTGCAGGGTTATGTAAGTTTCTATTGGCCGAACCAAAGCCTCGTGTAAGGGTCCAAGTAAATTAGACAATACAAACAACATATTGATTGTTACATTAGGGAGTTTCAAGGTATGCGAGGCTACCCTTGTCTAGCGCAATGTAAGTTTCTATTGGCCGAACCAAAGCCTCGTGTAAAGGTCCAAGTAAATTAGACAATACAAACAATATATTGATTGTTACATTAAGGAGTTTCAAGGTATGCGAGGCTACCCTTGTCTAGCGCAATGTAAGTTTCTATTGGCCGAACCAAAGCCTCGTGTAAGGGTCCAAGTAAATTAGACAATACAAACAACATATTGATTGTTAACATTAAGGAGTTCCAAGGTATGCGAGGCTACCCGTGTCCAGAGCACTGTAAGATTCTATTGGTCGAACCAAAGTCTGTTCATTTTAAAATATAAATAATTACTAAAAACAATTTTGTAAGATTCGTGAAACAAAATAAAATACATTGTTTCAAAAGCACTCCATCAAATAGTATAAATTAAATAATATACACCGTTATAGAAACATTGAGAAAAGGGGAACATCTTTGTCCACCAAAGATAAAAACAATCAATTTCAATTTTCAAAGAACGCCATAAAATATATATTATAGTTCAGGAACTATCGGTTTTATAAAAATATATAGAAAATACACTAAATGTATTATTGTATTGTTTAAATAAAAGTTGCAATAGTTATTTCTCACTGTTCTGTTAAGATGGATGTTTTATGGTATTTCTCGCCATTGTTTTCAGGCTGATGTTTTATGGTATTTCTCGCCGTCGTGTTCAGGCTGATGTTTAATGGTATTTCTCGCCGTCGTTTTCAGGCTGATGTTTTATGGTATTTCTCGCCGTTGTGTTTGGGCTGATGTTTTATGGTATTTATCGCCGTTGTGTTCAGGCTGATGTTTTATGGTATTTCTCGCCGTTGTGTTCATACGGATGTGTTTTGTTACTTCCCGCTGCTCGCTAAACAAAAGCGAATCGATACACAAAACGTAAAGCCACGCCTATTGATCATGAAACCATCACGTGATATATTTTATATTAAACAGATAACCAGCCATATCAGCTAATTGCTCATAAAAATCTACTCAATAATTATTCAAGTATCAGTGTATCTTATCAGACCGCGCTTGCAACAATAGATTAGATGATAACATCATATTTTGGTTTTGAACAAAAATAATTGATTTCTTGTAGCCTAAGAACTAAGATAATTTTTATAAACATTTAGATTTAAAGTTAAGAAATTGTTGTGGTGCTATTAAAATAAATTATCATGTTTAGTCAAATTTATATGTTTTTATTAATATATGCAAATGCCCCCGGTAAAACATATTGGATCACCAGCTCGTGCATTTCAACTAAGCTACCCTGCTAACATTTTTCAATCAAGTGACTTAGAATATGTTGGTGGCGGTCTAACTAATATAGAATAAATGGTAATCTTCCCCGCGCAAACTCTCTTTACCTCGTTAATCTTAAAAATTGAGACATTTTCTAAAAACTCTTTAAGATTTGTGAATCAAAATAATATACTCTGTTGCAGAAACACTCCAACAAAGATCCTAAATGAAATAGTAAACAGTGTAACAGAAACATTGAAGGGCAGTGGCAGCTCGTGTATAGGCACTGCGGAACTGCAGCACCCCCTAAATCCACTTGATATTATCGATAAATTTTAATATAATGAGTCATTTTTTCTTTAATTATTTCTTAATTTTTTTTAGTACAATATGTATATTCCTTAAGCTTAATGTCAGTACTTCAGTAGCCATCCCCCAGTTTATGAAAAAGATACAAAAATCTTTGTATGGAACTGTGCGCTTCACAGTCCCAGTGACGTGGTTTTTGACTGTTGTGCGCATGCGCACATAGGAGGGGGTGGGGAGAAAGTCGGGACTGCCAAGTAGAGAGAGCACTGTTGCTCTCGCAGTGCCGGCTATGGCGGGATGGTGGAAAGAAGGGGTTTTTTTCATGAGAAAATGAGCATCATCGTTTTATTTGTTGTACTAAACAATACTTGGATACAAATTTTAATAAAAATATTGGAGCTAGTTTAGAGAACATCGATTTGTTCGCCTTTTGCCCTTCAGAAAACTACCCTTAATTTTAGGGTTGGATATCTAAATCCAAATGCTCCTCGGAAGGACCATATGAAAAGCCTAGATACCAAGTTTTGTCCCGATCGGTAAAATGGTTTCGGCTCTAGACAGACAGACAGACAGACAGATGGACGGCATCGGGAAAACTACTTTGTTTTGGTCTCATTGAGCTATGAAACGTCAACATTTACCAACATCTCGAGTTTAGTTGGGTTTTTTTTGTCGATTACAATACTTCTCTCTCCAGAGAGGACGAAAGAAAGTTGAAAAAAACACTAATGTGTACAGTAGAACTTTATGTGGCAGTTAAGTAAAGCTTTTTTTTTAATCGCCGGTGACCTGGTGGTCTAGGGGTAAGGTGTACTGGGGGTCCAGGGTTCAATCCTCGGTCCCGGCACAGACTTATCTGATTACCAAACCCTTCCTTCACCTCTGACAAGACATCTTGTGAATATTAATGTCAGTACTTCAGTAGCCATCCCCCAGTTTATGAAAAAGATACAAAAATCTTTGTATGGAACTGTGCGCTTCACAGTCCCAGTGACGTGGTTTTTGACTGTTGTGCGCATGCGCACATAGGAGGGGGTGGGGAGAAAGTCGGGACTGCCAAGTAGAGAGAGCACTGTTGCTCTCGCAGTGCCGGCTATGGCGGGATGGTGGAAAGAAGGGGTTTTTTTCATGAGAAAATGAGCATCATCGTTTTATTTGTTGTACTAAACAATACTTGGATACAAATTTTAATAAAAATATTGGAGCTAGTTTAGAGAACATCGATTTGTTCGCCTTTTGCCCTTCAGAAAACTACCCTTAATTTTAGGGTTGGATATCTAAATCCAAATGCTCCTCGGAAGGACCATATGAAAAGCCTAGATACCAAGTTTTGTCCCGATCGGTAAAATGGTTTCGGCTCTAGACAGACAGACAGACAGACAGATGGACGGCATCGGGAAAACTACTTTGTTTTGGTCTCATTGAGCTATGAAACGTCAACATTTACCAACATCTCGAGTTTAGTTGGGTTTTTTTTGTCGATTACAATACTTCTCTCTCCAGAGAGGACGAAAGAAAGTTGAAAAAAACACTAATGTGTACAGTAGAACTTTATGTGGCAGTTAAGTAAAGCTTTTTTTTTAATCGCCGGTGACCTGGTGGTCTAGGGGTAAGGTGTACTGGGGGTCCAGGGTTCAATCCTCGGTCCCGGCACAGACTTATCTGATTACCAAACCCTTCCTTCACCTCTGACAAGACATCTTGTGAATGTGGGGAATGCCAGGCCTCCAAAGTGGTTCAGATTCCACGTTAAACTGTAAGTCCTCCATTTCATCTCACAATCACCTACCATTACACATTAGCGTAAGTGCGTATAACCCGAACGGGTAGTATGACGCGGTGCTAATAATAATAATAATAGTAATAACTTTTTATCGTCGCTTCTGACAACCTGTTCAGGTTACACGCATATGCACTAATTACGCTACTGAGTTAGGGATGAGGAAGGTTGAATTTAGAGAACGTGTACCAACATTTGCATGGAGGGAGACGGTAAAAACCATCCTTATTACACCCGATCGGGATTTAAACCTTGATATCCCTGTCATCGGCAGTCTAGTATAACACCAAAATGATGCCTTAGAACATTTGGCCACCAAAGCAGGTACTAGAGAAGCTACCTACATGTATTCATACGTCAAGTCATGTGATCTGCAGCTGTCCCTCTTGATAGATATTACCAATAGCTATAGAACAACTATTATAATATTGTAAAATATTATCAATATTAACCTCAAAAATAGTATTTTCTAAAAGCATCTTCCTACCAAAATTCTACTATAGTGTAATTTATTTACAGTGTGTCAACAATTAGAGACCTACTATTAACCTAATTATAGGACGCACCCAACAACTAGAACTCATACCATCAATTTACCACTTAATCAACAAGAACACCGCATATATCCTAAATGATACCACTTTGGGCTTGTCGAGAATCGAACAAGAAACCCCAAGATCAGAAGGCATGGACAGAGCTGAGACGTTGGACATTTCAGGTCCCATTTAACCATTTATAAAAAAAAAACACGCTGACGACATAGTTCTCCCCTTTTACATTCCCAAATAGATCCAGCAATATAATAATTTATTAAATAGAAGCTGATCTTTTTTAGTTTTATATGAAACCACGTCAATTGATTTGAGTGAATACAAGGAGACTATAAACCATAGCATCCATGTTATGTTTGAAAGATTCAAACAAAAGTCATATTTTTCTAGCAATTTGATTACAGAGGCGATTAAAGTTGAAGTGGTCGATAAAAACCAACACTAATTAAACAGACATCTTGTGGACTCGTCAGTAGAAGTTGATATCGTGAAGACAGTAGATCCTTGTCCCCAACATGTGGAGAGCCATTGTCCTGTTTGTTGGATGTTGGATATTAGGTCAGTATTAGGGTGAATTCACACTCGTTAGAAACTGTTACATATTAGGTGAGTACTAGGGTACATTCACACTCCTAAGAAACTGTAACAGAGTAGATGTGTATTAGGGTGCATTCACACTCATAAGAAACTGATACATATTAGATTATTACTAGGGTACATTCACACTCATTCGAAACACTTCTATATAAGGTGAATATTATAAACTAAGAATGTTATCGCAATTATTTTTAATAATATATTTTAAAATAAAGCAGACTATGTTACAACTTTTACAGATCTACTGTACGTAAAATCAAAAGCATAAAAATATTATTTTCATTGTGGATGAAATAAATTTAACTCAATAGCGATAGATATTTTGTTTACGAAGTTAACTATACATGTGAGTTCTAGCCACGAGCCTCGTTATTGGGTGTTTCGGGGGGTATATTCCCTTCCCCTCTTCACTGTAAATAGCCCGCTCAAATGAAACCCCATTAGAATCGTAAAAGAAACCATCAATAATTTTATTCTTTAAATTAAAAATCCACGTATGGAGTGAATCATAACTAATTAATGCAAAAAAATATTATATGACTTATAAAATAATTAATCCCGCTTTCAGGTCATTCGTGTCGCTCATTTGATACGAAATAATTTACATTTTCTTATTTATAATGAAAATGGGTTCGCTCTGTCAGCCTAATAATTATAATTAGCGACACCTGTGTTGTTCCCAGTGTCGGTGCAAGGAGAATCTTGTTTAGTACGAGATTACGGCGCTAGTAGCGTGGTGTGCGTCTGTAACTCCACCCACTGCGACAGTCTTCAGCCAATCCCCGAGGAGGACATTTCCGACAGGAACTTCACACAATTCACCTCCAGTAAGGACGGGCAGAGACTGAAGAGGACTAGAGATGTTTTCGTTGACGCTGGTACACATGTTTATCTTGGATTATTTTTATTTATTTATTTTCGTCATTAACATTTACCTAATATCATCGATAACGATAAAATGACATATTTCAAATTAAATTTATTTTAATAGTTTAAAAATGTGACAAGCCATTATCTTAAAATGTTTTGTTTTAAGATGTTATCTTTGAAGTGCTTCTTTCACAATTACTGTTTATTAGACCTTATAAAAAATATAAAAAAGTGTGGACGTGAAGCCCATGACAACAAGTTTTTTTTAAATCAGTTTCAAACACACCCAAATGCATGAATTATCCTTAGGCCTATAAACTATTGTGTTATTTGTCAAATCGAATTTTTTTAAATCGATAAATATATATATAGAATTTAATACAGCAGAGCGTCGATAATTCGGACTCATTGGGGATCGACCCAGTCCGGATTATTGATTCGTGCGAATCTTCTAAAATACAGTATCTATACAAAAAAATAAACATTCCGAGATACTTACGAAAACTCAGTAGAAACATTTTCACTTCATTTATTATTATTAGCACCGCGTCTTACTACCCGTTCGGGTTATACGCACTTACGCTAATGTGTAATGGTAGGGTGATTGTGAGATGAAATGGAGGACCTACAGTTTAACGTGGGATCTGAACCACGGTGGAGGCCTGGCATTCCCCACACTCTCAAGATGTCTTGTCAGAGGTGAAGGAAGGGTTTGGTAATCAGATAAATCTGTGCCGGGACCGAGGATTGAACCCCGGCCGCCAGCATAGAAGTCTGACACCTTACCCCTAGACCGCCAGGTCACCT
>CABFOV010005150.1:29492-45246 GCA_902141375.1 Timema poppense
CCCCCCTCCCCCTATATATAGTAAAATTAGCTTTCTACCTCCTTGTATCCCTGACCTTTGTCCTTTCCAGGCGCTGACCCACTGGTCGGGGGGTTGGACAGACTGGAACATGGTCCTGGACACTCAGGGAGGTCCGACGTGGTCCCCCAAACCTTATAACGCCCCGATCATCGCTAACCTGACTTCTGACGAGTTTTACAAACAGCCCAGCTACTATTTCCTGGCCCACTTCTCTTCCTTCATCCCGCCGGGCTCCAAGCGCGTGGGACTTACCACGGAGGACGCTCGAGGTCTCGAGTACGCGGCCTTCCTCACGCCTGAGGGTAGAATTGTCGTCACCATCCAGAACAAGTAAACACCCCCTTTGAATCAGGCAGATATTATACGATGCGCCATTTCGAAATATGGTTCACAAACAACCCCATATTTTGAGTTTTATCTATATAAACAAATGTGTGAAAAAGTGACAGAAGCTCTTCTTCAACGACTTTTTTAATCATATTGGTGGAGCTATGAAACTAGCTCTAGACTTAGCCTTCCTCCAACAAATACAGTACTATTTTGATGGGCTCACAACAGAAATTTTAAGTTATTTGAGAACTAGCAGCAAGTCTGTAGTCAGAGCAGGGGGGAGGGGGGTTCAAACCCCCCTAAATCTTATGAACAAAATGTATACGGCTTAATTAATTTAATGGTTCAAAGAATATCAAAATTAATATACAAGTACAAATTAGAGGGCTGTGTTACCATAAAAAGCACTTCAGAGAGCTTCTAGAGTTGTTTTATATTTAGAATTTGACCTAAGCTTCAGCAATATGGGATTATGTTACCATAAAATAAACCACTCCCAACAACACCTCCCTCTGCCCCACCCCCCGAAATTACTGCCTGGCTACAGCCTTGACTAGCAGCGAGTTTTCCTCTTTACCTTGAAGTTTAGTATATTTAAGATTTATTTCCCCTCTTTCTTATTGACATTACAAAGGGTGGCTGTTGGTGAAATGCACCTCAATCTCGTTATGATAAGTTGATACATTCATCTAGGAAAATATTTAATCCTTTTTCACTAAATTAAATAATTTTCATTCTAGGCTTAAAGATATTTCGTTATCATGTATATGTTACTGAATTAAATTCAGTAAAATTAATAGAAGTTTTAAACTTTTTTTTAGTTTTGTTTTCAAAACATGTGTTTGACTTTAAAACTTATTAATTAAATTAATTATTATTCGGCATTCCTCAAGTTTTTAATATAAATGTATCAAATAAGAACAAAGCAGAATATATAATTGTTAGTAATTGACCTGCAATAATATATGGTTCTTCAACAAGTCGGGCTCTAATTCAGGTCAATAAAATAATATTATTAATTTATTATATATAGAATAGAGCAGTAGTTCAAGAAAGTTATATAGACTATTGTATTTTAAGCCGTGTGTCTTGACGGTGATTGACACTTTATCGTTGACCGAGGCGGCCTCATTTAATTTGATTCATTTGAATACAAAAGAATAGCGCCAGTTTCTTCTTTTATAAAAATATGTAACGCTTAAAAGAACAATGTGCTTAACCATTGAAACGGGAAAGAATTTTTTTTTTTCAAAATCTGTATTATTATTATTTAATTGTGTTATACGAAGCCATTAATTAATATGTTTGATTTGTTAGTTAATGGGACCTCCTTATATAATTCTTTTAACAGGTGTTCAAAGCCGAAACAATAAATATGATGGATAATCGCTTTAGCCCTTTAAGCTAAAACCAAATATAATGGTGATTTTAAAACAATTTAAAACTACACGAGAATCGAAACCAGTACTCTTGGCTTAGAACTCACTACTACTGAGTTATACCGGATCCATCCCGGTCATTTTTCACTCACAGATTAATTGATACAATCCTGGCTATCTCAGTGGTAAAACTTAAGCACACTAGACCAAGATCCCCGGGTTCGATTCTTGTGTAGAAGTTTAATTATTTGTAAACTAAATTATTTTTAAAATCACGGCCAAATCCGCACTGAAACAACTACTCCCACCTAGTATTTTAAAGTGTAATAATGTTTTAAATAATGTGTGTGTATTGTTTCCTGCAGGCAAAATAGCTCGGTGATTTTGACAATCGACCCGAATGACCCGGACTACGGAGTGCTAGTCACTGAGGTACCAGAGAGAAGTATAACTACTTTGATCTACGTCTAAGAGTGTCATGTTTCCCCGGGACTCACTACATGGTGCGAGGGCTAAGAGTAAAATATATTGTATTCTTTATTTAGTGTTCATTACTGTAAACATCATGTAAATATGTACAATCACTATTAAAAACAATCTTAATACGTTCATAGTTTTAATATTTATTTCATGTCTATAGATATTATTAACACGAGTATAGATAGTGTGGTGTAGGTTTTTGAGGGTCCGGATCCCCTTCCTCCCTGGATGGAATTTGGTGGACCTTCCACACGAAGGGCTCCATAATATAAGTGTAAAGATCTTTATCAACTAAGTAAAATTTTCTAATGGACCCTCCCTTCCTCTAGAAAAATTTGCTTTCCACGCCCTTAATTGTTTATGTATTTCCCACGACCTTTTTAGTAAACAAGTTATTTCACATACATTTTTACGCCTGTGACTTTCCTCACTACACAACATGACACTGTGAACGCTGCATATCGTTGTTATGACTGTGTGGCGTGTAATAACATAATATGATTGTTTTGGACAAACACTATTATAAATATTCAACGTAAATCAAATCAATAAAGGATACATTATTATTTTTAATTAAAACCTATTGCCTACTATCTGTGATGAATCATTGAATTAAATCAAATGAAAAACTCTGGTGTGAATTTTATATCTAAATATTTGTGTTTGTATTGAGAGTTCGTTTTCCTTCTTAGCCTATTTGAGCGCTAAGAGTTTTCAACCATTTATACTTTTGACAATAATGCTAATATTTCAAAAAAATCTCTATTGTAGGCCTATTTAAAATAAGCCTATTCCTCCTCGTCTCTAATGTTTTTATATTTTTGACTGGTCAGACAAATTATTCATGTCACCCAAAAGGACTCAAACACTGATTCCCTCAAATGTTGTAGGTAAGCTGGTAAGAATGTTGCCTAAATGCCATCTGGCTAAAATATATACTAGTTATATTAATAGTTTCACAATTTAAATACACATAATGTGTATAGAGTCACCCTCAGTGCACCGAGCTAATGTTGATAAAAAATAATATATTTATAGCGTAACCAAGAAAATGTAAATGTGTTTACAATCATGAACAAACAACTTTCAAGTTGTTTTAGATTTAACTTATAAGGCTCCGTTTTTATAAGATTTTTATTTTCTATGGTGACCATAATATTACTTAAAACAATAAACTGAAGGTTTATTATCTTAAACTTCTACATAATATTTGAAATAAGCCCATGATAATATGAATGATACTAGCGCTTTTTTGTATCGATGTTTGATTACTGAAACTAAGCCGTAGCCAGGCCTGTATAGATTAGATCTTGTTTAATACTAAAGGACTTTATCTAACCATAAAGGTATTGTGGTCATACTGATTATATTTCTTACTTGAATTTTTGTTTAATTACATACTTCATTTCGCCGTGTTTAAAAGAAAACATTGATTATCCACAATAAAGATAAAGGACCTCTAATATGGTAAGAAAAATACTATCTTTTTTTCTTTTACAATGTCAATTATAAGTGTTATTATTAAGTTTGTGCAATCATTGTGACATTCATTGCCATTATTGACATAGCTAACACACAAGTCAATCTATTATTTAAGTATTTTATGGATACTGGTATGGATTTATTTTAAAACTTGAGAAATAAATATAATTATATAATAAGTTACAATAGATTTGAAACCTAACCTATTGTTATTATCAACCTTACTATCGACAAACTCATTATTTATCATGTTCTAATAAATGGTCACGTTCCGTTTCTCAGCCATATAGAGTACCGCCAGTATTCCCCATCCACACCAAGATGCACAAAACAAAGCTATAAAGACCACAACTTATCTACAAAATTTATGCACGAGCAAAAACCTATACACAGAAAATTACATATTACCAATCTTAGGTCTTCACAAACTCAATATCTTATTATTTGTACACTTGAAAGTGAAGAATTTCGCAAACAAAAACAACACCCAGCACAGTTATCACACAAGACATGCTGGTGATTTATACCTAAATTCAATTAGAACAGAGTACGGGAAAAAAACAAGCTCTCATTTCATGGCTACCAAATGTACAACCATCTCCCAAAACCACTCAAAAACATATCTGCATATTTTTTAAAAGAAACTTGAATATTTTTTAATTAAATCAATAGCTGCTTGGGACTCTCTTGTCTCCAATTGATATTTTTTATACTTAATTAACTTAATTTTTTAAAAAAACAGCAATATGCTACAAACAAAGCAATAATTTCTATAAAATTGGCCACTATAACATTATTGAATTAGCCTATTTAATATATTACTGTCTAAAAATATGGACATTTACTTTTTCCTTACTAGCCTCTATTATAATAAAATGTCCTAAAATATCCAACAGCCTTGTATTGTATCTATTTCAATGTGTCATCGCCGTCTGCCATTGAATAAAATTGTTAAATTAAATTTGTTAGATCTCCACTTAGAGCTCTGCTTGAGGAGATCAGATAATTTGGTTGTTAACTTTAATAATTACTTTGTAACATTGATATTAAAATTGTAACATATTGTATTGTAAACTTAAATTGTAGAAGAAAAAAAAATCTTGGAAATATGATACGTATGTGGCCAAAGATTATGATCCAGACAATAATGTGAAAGCGTAGGTACCTAATTGGCTCATCAGGCTTTTCAGTTTATCATACTACTTAACTGTCTTTATTTATGTACATGGTGGCTATAGGGAAAACCTAGAAATTAAGAGACCTTTTTGCTAAGAAAAACGAGGGAATATCAGGTTAGGCCCTATTTAAGTAAATAAAGCCCCGTTAATTTTACACCTAAACACTAAAACAAAAGAGAGATTTTGCTATTAAAATGTTAACAATATTCACTGCTTCATTATGGTGTTCTAACGTGAGATGGTTGCACAAGTTTTGTTTTTATACTAGATTCACCATTTATCACTAAATCCTTAAAAAGTCTGGGAATTTTATATAAGATGTTTTGTAACAACTCTTATGCATAACTTTTTTTTTTCCCAGGGCCTCTTGTCAATCCTGCGTAAGTTGAAGTCTTCCCCAGAAAAAGAACTGCGGTTGCTACTTCTCGGCTTAGATAACGCTGGTAAAACCACCCTTCTCAAGTCACTAGCCTCGGAAGACATCGCCCACGTTACGCCCACTCAAGGGTTTAACATAAAATCTGTCCAGTCTGAAGGTTTCAAGCTCAACGTGTGGGACATCGGAGGGCAGCGGAAGATCCGACCTTACTGGAGGAACTACTTCGAGAACACGGATGTGCTTGTAAGACTTTATGATTGCTCTTTCTGCTAGTAATGGACAGTAGATTTTCATTTTTATTTTAAAATAAGGACTAGGCAACATATTTAGTTTTTAAATAGCTAAAGTGCAACATTTAAGATCTTATCAAAGGTAAACCAACTTGTTTGGATATGAATAGCCAAAGATATTCACATTGTTTATTTGACCCGCTTCGTTTGTTGAATTAGGCTGGACTCCTAATTACAGAGATTATGGTTCTAATACCGGTTGGATGTATTGGCGGTGGGCTTCCATAAATTGTTTTTCACTATAGCGACCCATCTCGGTGGTATAGTTGGCAAACGCGCTTGTCGTGTTGAGCTGCTCGACTGCTGAGGACAAGGAGATCGAAGTTCGAATCTTGGTCGGGTGAACGGGGGTTGGTTTTTCCTAAATGGTTTTCCACTCTCCCTCCACGCAAATGCGGGTTCTCTTCCTCTAATTCAGCCTTCCCAATTCCTAATCCATTAGAGTAATTAGTACTTAAAGCGTATAACCCGAACGGGTAGTAAGACGCGGTGCTAAATATTATTATTATTATTATTCACTATAGTTCCACACAAATGTGGGAATATTTCCTCAATATTCACCAGTTCTCATCCCTAAGTCGCACCACACATCCAAGAGTGCTGTTCACAGATATACGTGATCGACAGCTCTGACCGTAAGCGGCTAGACGAGACAGGACAGGAGCTGGAGGAACTGTTATCCGAGGACAAGCTGGTAAACGTTCCGCTGCTGATCTACGCCAACAAACAGGACCTGTTACACGCCGCCCCGGCAGCGGAGATCGCTGAAAGACTGGGCCTGCACACCATCAAGGATCGTCCGTGGCAGATACAAGCGTGCTCAGCCACAGTTGGGGAGGGCGTTAAGGTGAAGTTACACCTGCATATCACATGACTTGACGTATGAATACAGGAAAGTAGATCTAGTGACTTTTCTAACTGTTAGGTAAGATCCTTCCTATGAAAATTGTACTGTAGCTAACATTATTTTGACTTGACTAACTTCGTACACTTTTGTGAACAACTAGGCTGACCATAATTCCTTTAGACAAAAACAGAACGTGTCTTGGGCGGGGGAGGGGGGGGAAGGGTGATGCTCATAATGAGGACTTTTAAAATGTTATATCGTAAAGAAAAATATTGAACGTACAACATTTCTTCACAAAACCTACAAAAAGTGTTAAGGAAGAGGGAGACTGCATCTATCATGCTCATGAGACATGAGTATTTTTCAGACGAACTTACTTTATGCAACAAATTTCAAAAATTTAGACCTAAAACTTTCAAAAATGTAAAATGAAAACTAAGGAGTATGCGAGATCCATATACTGCAACCAACAAGTTTACAGAACAGACACTACAAATGTTGCCAACACTGATTTTTTTTTATCAATGTGTCGCTACTGATGGTGACACAAATGACTGGTTCCTGTACAAGCAGCGATTGATGAAAACTTTGTTTTGATTGACCAATATTCTTAGAGCATATTTCAAAGTTTTTATGTAAACAATAAACAAATAGCATTTTCACTAAAACGATGGGACAGCCGGGATATAGGGAGGGGGGGATGGTACGGTCCCGTTAAAACAAGTGACATCACAGTCCAGTGGCAGCAGTGTCAAGTGTGAACTGTTTCTCTTTTCACTCCGAAAGCCATATCTTGTTTATTCCTGCGCTGTACCTTCTTCTTTACACAATTAGACTTAAGAGCTAGTTACAAAATTAACTTTCATCTTCCAAATTTTCTTGTTTCCATCTCTTTATATGTTCCTTTTATTTAAGTTTATGAAAAAAAAATGTGGAAACATTGTAAAATGATACTATTATTTAAGTATAAGGGAAGGTAGCCAACCTGAAAGGATACGTAAGTTAGGCCTCGATAGAAAACAAATGCTTCTCTCTTCATTTATTCACATAATCTTCACACTTTCAACTTGAGGACTTTTAACAGTTGCACAGGATTTTTAATTTTCGAAAATAATCCTTTTTCATATTAAGAAAGACAAAAACAAAAAAAATGTGTCAAACACATATCTTAATATATTGCCAACTTATTGTGTGTGTTTTTTTTACTGTATTTTTAATCATCATCATTATTAACGGTTCCAACCTTTGGTCTGATCAATTTCGTAAATTGCCTCCATCTTCCTCTATCCTTCCACCATTCTTTCTGTTATCTTCTCCTCCCATCTCTTTCTCGGCCTCCCTTGCGGTCTTTTTCCTAAATACTTAATTTCCATAATTTACCTTTGAATCTAAATTTTAATTTGAATCTTGGAAATATTATTAACATAAGAAATATAAAAATATAATAGAGTAAAAATAGAAATAGTAACTAAACGTTAACATTATTTTTTATAATCCACACATTATAACATTCATACATTCAGTTAAGTGTTAAACTACTGGTCTGGGGCCTGGTTTTTAAGCTCATCCTATAATTATTTCTGGACCACCAATAAGCAGTAGTAGATCTCTAAAACAAACTATCGTATTCAATAACCTAACTTTCATTGTGTGTTTTCAATGTGTTTCTTTTAATGATAACAATGTGTGAAGTGTAATATAAATATAGTGCAATAATTCGAGAAGAAATGAAGAGAGATGTACGTGTTTTTCTATCTAGACCTAATCTAACTATCCTTTCAGGTTGGCTTCCTTCGCTATCAATTACTTTACATTACTGTACATTGTTTCTACACTGTAAAGCCATTAGGCATTAATTAATTTTATTTCTAAACTCTGTTTTTTTATCCTGCAGGATGGGATGGAGTGGGTTTGCCAAACTGTCAAGAAAAAATAACTCTCCATGCCAGTGTTGACGAGACGGCATTATTTGCGTCTGTTGCATGAGAAGCGCACATATTACATTTCTAGAGGCCTTAACAAATCTCACATATCAGTTTGGACTGAAACTATTAAAAAAAAATGTGCCTCTTTGATTATTTGTGGGAGGGTTGACCAACTGCGGAATATATTGGACAGGAAGTTAAAAGATACTAGAAACAATTATTTTTGCACATTGCGCCTATTTTAAGGGGAAAGAAGACACATAAAGATTACTCTATTGTACTCTTTTTTTTTGTTGTAGTTAGTTTTATTTTAAATATCTAGACCATTTGACTTTACATTTTGAATTTAGTAATTTTAATAATTTTCTAATTGGAGTAAGTTCTCGGGGACAATTTTGTCAATTCTCAGTCACAAGATTGTATTTGTCTAACTGAAATGATTCTAACGTTCTAGTCATTTTGTCTACTAGTCAATTGAAAGAAGTAATACAGATTAAATATAATATATATCTTGAAGAAATATCTATTTTCACTTTTCTGAAGATATGTTTTGTTGTATATGGAAGTAGATATAGGGAAGAAGGGGAGAAACGCATTGCTTCTCTTTTATGTGTTTTATCGGCTTTTTCTTGTGCCTTCGACATATAACAAGATTAAATAATTCCTTCTTTCTTAACCCTTTGAGTGCCAAAGTCGCTCATAGCGTTGCGCGAAATATTTGCTAAAATTGCCAGCGTCGCTCACAGCAATCCCATGTTTTCGAGCTCTTAGTTCAGTATTAAGTCAACAGATAGGGTAGATTTTATTTCCACTGCATTCTCGTATGTTCAAGCAACCTTTATTTGTCTTTGCACGAGTTTCAATATATCGAACATGAAAATTATTTTATAACTTTATGAGCTTTATCTTTGACCTTGTTTGTAAACATGGCTACTAAGAGAGATGGAAATACTTGCAATATTTATTGATAGCTCATGCGAGAGTGATCAATTTGTTAATAATTATGAAAGCAGTGATTCTGAATTTGTAAACCGACCAGGAACTATATTCTAGTGAAAGTAAAAGATCGGAACGAGTAGGAGTGTCAGCTGACATTGATAAGTTGAGTGTGAATACGAATAATTCCTATTGGGATGAAATAAATCTTGAAGATCAGGATAATCCACCACAACCTCTTAGTATTTATGCAGAGGTACCAGATTTGAGGTGCCCCCTCCCCCTTCTGATTCCAAGCCAATTATTTATTTTAGGCTGCTAAAGTTGATGGTCACGGAAACAGATGCTATGCATAACCCAATTTTGGTTTAAAATCTAAAGTTAGTGTCTTTTTCTTAAACTTTGTTATTTACTCAGTTTTTTTATGTTCTTTTCAGTGATTTATTGTATTTCAAGTTATTTAAATTTTCAAAGCTTAAAAATTAATATTAAATAAATCAGTATTCTCTTTTTTTAATATCTTGGTTTGTGATTTTTTTTACTATATTTAAAAACTAAAAAAGTATAGGTATAATTATATAATCGGATTGGCAGGCATGTTAGCTGGTTTAGTTAAAAATTTAAGTGCAAGACGTTCAAAGACTAATAGGTTATTAAAATTTAAACAAAATCCTGTATTTTTCGGCAAAATAGCTCAGCACTCTTAACACATTTTTTTGGTCATTTCTCTTGGCACTCAAGGAGTTAAACATAGTTAAGAATAAGTTAAATAAGCTTCCATTAATTACCTAAAGGTTGCTGTTGAAAGTCATTAGAGTGGTCGATGCGTAAGTACGAATGACCAGGATTCAAATCTCTGTTCTGGTGTTATTTTTGTTTCTAAATTTACAAACTACTGTGGCTCTTTATACCCCATAGGGGTGAATAGAACGGTCTGTTGATTGTGGAGGGCAGTTTCAAATGAAAATTGTTAGGCGATCTCGCAGCACCCAAAAGACTTGCTATATAGTTTCTTAAGTAATATTTGTGATATCCTGCTTTGTCTATTCATCACGTTTAATATAAGTATGTATATCATATTGATCTTAAAATACGCTTCAAGTTCGAAGAATCAATGATCAATTAAGTTTTGTGCCATTTTTAACATGTGGCATTGATCTGATCCGTCCATTTTATATCAATTATTATTTTACTTTTAACATACCATTTGTTTTTGCTAAGTCGAGGCGAGTTTGCCTTCTCATGTAAGCTATAATTGGGTTGCATTTATTTTTTGCATTTATTACTAGTAGCTTTTATTTGATTTTTAGGTTGATTTAGTAAAAAGCAGATGGCTAAATACTATCATAATAATTGTATTGACTTAATTTATAATTAAAATTGTTTTATTTTAGCAAAATGTTGTAATTAATTTCTGAGTTTTAGTGGTTTGGTTCAATTGAGATTGATTACTAAGTTTCTTAATGTCTTTCAAGATGGAAGTTAACGGTATTTGGTGTTCTTTGTCCATTTTATGTGTTTAGTAAAAGTTGAAATATTAATTTACAACACGCTTTAATACCTATCCTGACTATCCATATATAATTACGTTAATGGGTTAAGGAAGGTAAATTTATTGAGAAAATATACCCACATCTGCACAAAGTGAGTGAAACTATTCAGATAAAACCACCCAACCAAGATTCAAACCCTGAGCCGGTAGAAAACCAGACCAAATGAGCCCACCCGAATCTAGAGTAAGTGTATTAATAACATCACACGATACAACACAAAGCAATTAATTTGTGTATATTTAAAATCTGTAAAATAAACCTTTCATACAATTTTTATACTAGTTGAAAATTACCAAACCAGGTCATATGATGTTCTCCATGACATGAATACAACACATGTGTATGGTTTAATGTGCTCCTGATGTTTTGTTGATAAATAGCACACATCCCTACAGAATATAAAGATAATGGTTCTGTCTGGAGAGGGAATAGCTCCCACTTTGTAACAACGATCGGGTCAATATCACATCTTTACACTAGAACACTAACATCAAACACAATAACAGTCGGTAACGCTAGGAACACAATCAACTTAACATTCAGCTAACCTAAAATATGTTTTTTAAATGGAAACAATCACGGTGCATTTAATGTTCACTTTATGTAAGATTTCTCCAGGGAATAACTTAATGTTAGTTAAGTTACGCGAATAGTACCACGTCTTCCTGTAAGCCAATCATGTTGTGAACGTCAACGCGGCTAGTTAGTAGTTCATTTGTCTGTTAAAAGTGTGCACACACTTTCTGTATGATGAAAATCAACACTTGGGTAGAGACAGTGCTGTAATTACAATGATTTGCAACCCTAGTGTTGTTCCTTTCGTTGAAATCTCACCTAAGAGTGTGTATCCGAGCAGGCCCAGATCAGCTCGCGCGATGTAGGAGAGTAAAAGGGGAAAAGAAAATATCAAGCAAGATATGCCAGAAATGTGTGCAGTGCATTCATTCGTATTTGAATGACTACCCGACATTTTCTGTGATGAAGATGGGGGCACAAAGCGAAAAAGTTCCTTGTTAATAACTACGGCATGTCCTTATTTAGACAAAATAAAGATTTGTGTGCAGTGTTTAGCTGTGAAGCCAATCTAAAAATGGTCAAAAACCGCTCTTATCAATGCATTTTTTGTCTAAATATAATTTATGTAGCTTACGATTCTCACGTGTCCATCATAGACTCAGCCTTAAAATTTGAGTGAAGATTGACCTTTAACTTGGGACGAATCCTGAATAGCTTAGTGGTAGAGCATCAGCGTGCTAAACCAAAGGTCTCGGGTTTTATTCCCACATCCAGGTGTCATTTTTCAACTGTTTTAAATTAAACCTTCTGTATAATTAGCGTCTCGCAAATAACAAAACTGTGTTGCATCGTCTTACACTTTATTTTGTCAGTACACTTTAAGTGCAAGTTCTTGAAGTCAAGAACTAAATGCTCAAGTATTATTATAATATTTAGCACCGCGTCTTACTACCTGTTCGGGTTATACGCTTTAAGTACTAATTACTCTAATGGATTAGGAATTGGGAAGGTTGTATTAGAGGAAGTGAACCAGCATTTGAGTGGAGGGAGAGTGGAAAACCATTTAGGAAAAACCACCCCCAGTTCACCCGACCGAGATTCGAACCTCGATCTTCCCGTCCTCAGAAGTCGAGCTCAACACGAATAGCGCGTTAGCCAACTACGCCACCGAGGCGGGTCTCAAGTATTAGTCTACTGAACAATTTGTTTCCAAACGGCACATATTCATGTTATGTTTTGGTCATATTACATTATGTTACATAAGATTTGATTGTGATCCCAACATAACTGTATTAATGCTTTTAAAAGTTTATATTACTTGAAGAACGAAGCAATCTACTCCTACCTAACAGGTGCCTAGTTCAATTCTCAGCTGAGGGCCTCGGGGCGGACAACAAAACAAATGATTAATTCATATTGATAGTAATCTCATACAACTAGATAAAACACCATTATAATCTAACTAGTGGTTGAAACGTGTGTTGTAAAATTATAATTTTCTCTCCAAGCTTTAGAGAATAATACATGATAAAGGGTTTATATTTACTGAAGACCACAACAATTAAGAATGTTTCGTGTATTGAGGTAGAGATAGTTAATTTTATTTGTGATGTTAGATCGAGAGTTTAAACAATATTAAACTATTATTCATGTATATTTATATAAGAATTAGAAGTATACAAATATATATGTATTAAGCACAAATACAATATAAAGAAATATCAATATTATGGAATTATTTGAAGTACTGTACATCTTGGTACATTAATACTCAAATGTGATGAAATTCTAATGTGATCACTTTTTTTTCCATAATATATTTACCCATTTATAGATATTGTCTCATGAAAGTCTATCACAGTTTTCTTCTGGTCAAATGACCGAACAACTTCTCAGGTAAAATAGAATGGTGTTTAGGAGCTGTCCCTAGAAATATAAATATAGTCGAACAAACCACTTAAACAAATTGTTGAGAATTAACTCTGGCACCGCTGTCATCCCAAGGAAGGGGTTATTCCTCACCCAGACAAGAGTCGAACCAGAAACAACATACTCGGCTGCCACAAAGACTTCATCTAAATACGTCTACGAATCAATCGGGTAAAACTAAATGTTTCTTTGGCGTTGCGATGCCACAACACACGTTCCTCACACCGCCGTGCGAGTATTCGCGGTCGTTCATCTTGCCGTGCATCTCGCAGATTATCCTTAGTTGTTGAGCGTGTTATAATAGAGATCAGAGTTCACTGTGAGCGTATTCGGTTGTCGCTTTGACGTCCAGTTCATGAAAGTCGCTGCAGTCTGCGGGGTACTTCACCTAGTCAGAGAAAACGATTATTAAAATAGTATGGTTTGTTGTGAATCCAAAGATTTATCTGATTACCAAACCCTTCCTTCACCTCTGACAAGACATCTTGTGAATGTGAGGAATGCCAGGCCTCCACCGTGGTTCGGATTCCACGTTAAACTGTAGGTCCTCCATTTCATCTCACAATCNTACCATTACACATTAGCGTAAGTGCGTATAACCCGAACGGGTAGTAAGACGCGGTGCTAATAATAATAATAACAATAATAATGTTGTGAATCTTTTGTGCTTATTTATTTAATGCTTTTTTCTTCAAGTTTCACGCGTATTTTTGTGATTTTATGTTTGGTTCACCTTGCCTTACTACCCATATTTTTACACTAGATGTGTTAATGATGAGGAAGGTAGAATTTAGAGGAGTGCATTTGTGTGAAAGGAGAATGTGAAACGATTTAATAAAAAAAAACATGCTCGGTACTCCTGACCAGGATTCAAACCTCGGTCTCCTCATTATCGGCGATCCAGTCTAATGCGAGAGTTGACGTGTTAAGATTACGCAACCACCGAAGCAGGTGTTTTACTTATAATATGAGTCATGTCATTTCACTCTTTAATGTTTTAACTTAGTTTAGTAGTAATTTTATTTGCAATGAAGAAACGTTCTATCTTTTAGGTTAAAACAAAAGTTTTAGCTTGAATAGCACTCTTTTAACACTTGAGACAACGCAGTCTAGGGGGTGGGTGAGGTTTCAAAATGTCGAAGATCAAATCTCTTTAGCCTCGAGTTTGACAACCACAACAAACTTCGGAGCAGTTCCAAGGGAGATGAAAACTTGAATATATTACTAATAAATATTACATATTTCAACACATAATCATGTTTATAACAGCCACCAAATAATATTTTAACACTATGATGTAAGCTTAGACAAATGTCAGCATAAAATAATAATTCGTGCTTTGTTTTGTTCTCTAAATCTTTCTTTTCACTTTGATGCACCTTTTTTTTTTTAGCACCACATCTTACTACTCATTTGGTTTAGACGCTTATGTACTAATTTTATTAATGATTTTAGGTGTTAGGGAGGTTATATTTATATGAGGTGTACCCTCATTTATGTGGGGGGGAGAGTGTAAAGCCATATTGTAAAAACCACCTTCAGTACACTCGACCGAGATTTAAACCTTGAACTCTTCGTCATCGGCAGTCTAGTCTACTACAAGATTAGTGTGTCAGACCACGCTGCCACCGAAGCTAGTTTTGATGCTTTTAATTGATAGGCTAGTTAAAAAATGATTAGTACTGTTAGGTGACAACAACAAAAACCTTATCTTAGATGCTTTACAATTTTAAAACTTTGTCTCAACATTTAAATACGCCCTTCGCACATTCCTAGTATAGTCGACTACAAATCTTTGTGCTTCGTCTGTCTTTGCATTGTATGTTAATGTGACCCGACAAGAGATTCAAACCCAAGTATCGCTGAACTTCTTGGTTGACATTGAATCTCTGTCGCCAGCCGTATCCGCCAAACGGCTTGGCCGAACCTTCCTTTCTCACCTGGCAGTTATGTTCCTCAGTGGCGGCGTTGTAAAGCTTCCAGAAGGGGGTCCCGGTCTCACCTGACAGGAACCATGACGACACGATACTACAACAAGACGTTCATTTTGTTTGACAATCGCAAAACATTTCGGTGTTTTAAATGTATGAGAATAAAAAAAAGTATGGTTTCCATTTATGTGATTATGATCTACTTGTAATATGATGCAGGTGTTCATCAAATCTAAGTCACCTCTTTCATTTTTATCTGTTCTAAGAAATAGATATTTCCAACTACCTGAGCAATTAAGAATGTTTTCAGGTATACTCGTTATAAAAGTAAGTTATTCTATGGGAATACATGTAAATTAAAATCAATTTGGCTTTTTCTCATTACAGCCGTGATCTCGTTGTGTCCATACTTGTTACAACCAAGTTCGATTGTACATTACTATTCTTAACAGGGATTCGTTAAATATGGTGTTTGTTGGTTTAAAGTTAAATTATTGATAAAACACTAAACAACTAATCTTTAACTAAACTAAACTTTTACTATCAGTGTTATTACCCGCCTCTGTGGCGTAGTTGGC
>CABFOV010005151.1:0-10381 GCA_902141375.1 Timema poppense
AATACCTAGAATCATGTTTCATTCCAACATTGATCCGGGATCCTGGCTTCCCTCTCGAAAAATACTAGATGGCCAATGAAGTAGAGATTGAGGTTCAAATACCTGTTGGATGTACTCAGAGTGGCATTTCCTAAATGATTTTCTATTCTCTCTCCAGGTTAATGAGGGTAGATTACCTCCAAAATTCTGCCTTCCTCATCTCTACTTCATTAGATACATATAATAAAAACTAACTAGACTAACTACAATTTGACTATACCACACTACACAATGTATACTAAAGAGGTAGAATTTTAAAGAAAATCCACCAGCATTTGCATGGAGGGAGAGTGGGAAACCATTTAGGAAAAGCAACCCTCAGAGATCTGACTGGTAATGTGGCCACTGTAACAGATGTATAATATTTGCATTCATATACATACATACTAGATTTATCAGACGGGAAAAGGTATAGGGTTAAATACACCTAACTTTTGAAAATAATTAATGATATTTGAAGCTTTACTTTTCATAACATGCCACTGGTTCGAAACAATAACACTATTGATGGGCTCCTCAAACTTGCCTTAAGATAAATTCTGTACTTTTACTTCTTTCCATTTCCCTACAACATCGTTTTGAGACTATTCCACTGTTATTTTTCTGGATATCGCGTTCTATACGGACGCAATGAACAAGTCTCCTCTTTTTGAAGAAATTATTTTTGTTTTTGTGCAAACACAAGCGATTATTCAAGATCTTAGTAAAATAATGTGCAGTAGGAATCTAAATTACACTCAAACTCAACTATACTTAATTTCGGGCGATTTGATTGGCAGCTTTTATCCAACTAAAGGCACGTGAGGTGGTCAGTAGTTTGGACAAATCTAAACAAGTGCCGTGAGTATAAACATGTCACTGTCATGAACATGAAAATATGTGTTTTGGAATGTGCTTGGCGTTCGTAGTCTCGGGCAGACAATGCCACCTAAGCCCATCCGAAATATTGATAGACAAAAAGTAAGTGCTAAACTTTCTAAACGCCACAGATATTCGGAAGGTATCTATCTATAAGTGTGTTTAATAAAGGTGAAAATATGAGCAATAATATTATATTTAAACTTTAAAATTTGAGTATAAGACCCGTGTTACGTAGCACTTTGATGTACCCCAGCCTTCTCACATGTAACAGCATGTAGACATTAGAGCTGCCCCTCCCACTCCCCTCAAAACGTTACATGGTTTATGGACGATCCCAAAGTGTTACTCTAGTGATTACACTGGACAGGGAGATCAGAGCTCAAGTCCCGGTCGGGTGTACAGAACTTAAATTTTATTAAATGGTTTCCCACTCGCCTTTTAAGCAAATGTATGTATATTTAATATAAACTTTACATTCCACATCCCTAAGCCATTAGTATAAAATTAGCATATAGCCCGAACGGGTATTAATTCGCATAGCACACAAAATATGCATTTGGATTTGTTTTTTGTCACTTACCTAGACTGCAATGTCGTCTGATCCGAGACATCACTCTCGAGAACAAACCAAACAAGGTACAGTCGCATCAAGACACCAGGAAAACCTCAAAAAAATAAAAGGGGTAACACATTGAACGCCAGAGAGCACGGAAAGTGTTCGATCACACATTTGAACTACATTTGCACGCACTGATGTTCGCCGACACATGGTAAGGTTTTGTTCAGGCTGTGGTGTCTCTATTCATCCGGGAAATGGCGGTTTTATCTTTAAAATAACGATGAAAATGATCGTATAGCGCCAAGAAAGAATTCGCGGAACAGAACAATGGATTTTTTTTTCAAACACTTGTTGCGTATTTGTACATTGAACATTGTAATTTGCGCTTTTGTGCCAATGGGATTTGAATGGTTTTTTTTAAACGTTTTAATAGTTATTTTTTGCGTTTTGGGAAATTAATCTTGATTAAAAAAAAGTTTTACCCACTTCGGTGGCCGCATGGTTTAAGGCGTAACTCACGCAATAGACCAGATTGCCGATGACAGGGAGATCGTGGTTCGATCCCAGTCGGGTGTACTGAGGGTTGGTTTTCAAAATAATTTTTTACCCTCCCTCCCTCCCTCCACACAAATGTGGGTACACTTCCTTTAAATATAACCTTCCTAACCCCTTAAAACCATTAGCGTAAAATAAACATAAACGCATTGCCCGAACGGGTAGTAAGACAAGGTGTTATGTAAAAAAATAGCTTTTGTTAAAAAATTAGCATTATTGTTGTATATTGTTTTTATTGTATTATTGTTATTACTAACAAATCCTTAAACTTCAATAAATAAATAAATATTTTTAATACAGCAATGAAAGTCTCCAATTATGTTTATTTTAGCCAAAAGTTTGCTTTTCAAGAGAATACAAAGGTTTTCTAACAAAAAAAGTCAAAAAATAAATGTATGATCTATATTTTAAAGAGTTTATTCAGGTAATTACTCTAGTGGGACGAGTATGAGGAAGGAAGCATTATTTAGAGGTAATATACCTACAGTTGCGTGTAGGGCGAGTAAAAACACTCTCAATAGACCCGACCGGGATTCAAACCCATAATCAGCTCAGTCTAACACGAGAGTGAGGCCTTAGACCATCCGGCCACTGAAGCGGATAGTTGAGAATGATTCAGAGTAGCTCGTAGAGCGAGTTGGCTTGCATATGAAGGTCCCTCCATCACTCTCGAAATATAGTCGAGCCCCGGTAGGATGTATTGGGGGTGGTTTTCCCTTAATGGTTTCCTACTATTCCTTTACGACGGTGGATTGGAAGAAAACGCGAGTTAAGGTGTACAGTTTTTATATCAGAAAACAATTTTGGACAAAATAAATAGAATATTTCTTCATAAGATAGGTACGTTTAGTTTAATTTTCTTCACATAGTAATCTGGAGAGCTAATGACATTTACTATAGGCAGTGGCGCAGAAGCGGGCGGGATTTTACCCCCCTTAAAATCGAGGGGGTATAAAGTATAATTTTACCCCCTCCCCCCAAAAAAATAATATAGTAAAACTTTTAGATAGTGTAAAGATCTTGTTGAGGCAAGATAAAAAGTTCACACTAAGGTAACATAGCAAAAATAAAATGTACTTGGAACACACACTGTTTGAAAACTCTGATAGTCCTACCAGCTACATCAGCTACTGCAGAAAGAAGTTTTTCAATGCTTATACGAAGAAAAAAAACTATCTTAGCTCCACGACGAGACCTGTGTCTGCTGATTGCATACCCTGAGAACTTAAACAAACTTGAAAACTGCAAAATTAGTTAGTGGTCTTATAGCTAGTAACGAATGTAGGTAAAAGGTGTAAGGAAACCTACTTTAATTTTCAGTGTTTCATAATTTGTTTTGTGTGTATTAATTCTAATGTTTTGCATGACTAAAATAAACTAGAAAAATGCAATGCATAACGGGACCGTTAAATACAGGTATCCCTCGATATACGCGATATCACTTTACGCGTTTTCACCATAACGCGATTAAGAAATAATAAACATAATGCATGGTCAGCTGTAATTTCGCAGTCAACCTTTGCAGTGGTAGCGTGATCTTGTTCGCGCACATTCCAGCGAGGACAGTGTGTTACTATACAGTTTGGTGTTAAGGGAATGGTATTGACAACATTGGAGATGCAGGGGCAGAAGTTAAACAGTCCTGTATGAAATAAATTTGGAAAAATATTTGGCCTGCAGTTTCTGATTCTCATGATTTTGATCTTGAATATGAGCTTTTAAATTCAAGATTTGACATCGGTGACATAGCAAGATGTTGGATTTGAGAACGTAGACCAGGCAAATGTGGATGAACTGCTCCAATACCACTCAATATAACTCACCAATGAAGATCTTCTAGAAATTGAGAATGGCATAAAGGATGAAGAGGAAGAGCTCTACGTTGTTGGGCTTATCAAACAACTTCAACAAAACAAAGTGATGAATTTTTAAAGCACATTGACAGTACAGTTAGAATCATTGAAGAGAATAATCCTATCATGGATAGAAGCACCAAAGTTGTCAGAAAGGTTGAGTTATTTGGCTTGCTACAAAGCACTCTAGGCCTATAGAAAGAGGAAGAATGCTGCCCGTCAGCTGAGTCTTGACCATTTAATCAAAAAAGTATAAAATCTTCCGACTAACGACCCAAAGCCTTCACGACAGAAAGAGCTGTCAGGCAGCAGGAACCTTCAAGAGAGCAAGAGCTTACCTCTCAGGGATTTCAAGGAAGCAAGAGATTACCGTCCCAGGGCCTTCAAGGAAGCAAGAAATTACAGTCCCGGGGCCTTCAAGAGAGCAACAAGAGCTTACCTTCCCAGGGCCCTCAAGAGAGCAAGAACTTACAGTCCAAGGGCCGTCAAGTGAGCGAGAGAGTGATAATACCAGATTTGCTAGATCCAGTTAATTTATAATTCGAGTGAAGATTAACAGTAAGTGTACCTGTAGAAATGTATTAATTAGATAAATTTATTAAAAAATAGCATTTGTTTACAAATCCCAGGGGATTGAAGATTGACAAAAGGTGTGGGCTACCTATAGTATTGTACTAGTTAGATAAACTAATAAAAATTGCATTCATTTACACCTTTTAGGTTTTTATCTTCTTTTTCCTTTAGAGTAATCCCTATCTCACCCATGTTAAAATCAATTCCCTTTACGCGTTTTAGTGTTACGCGATTATTTATCAGAACCAATTACTTTCGTAGTGCGAGGGACAGCTGTATTGCATTTGCCTGGTCTTTTTTTTATCTAAAAAATATTTTATCCCCTATAAAAACACATGATTATTTTTACTTCCCCCCCCCCTTCCACACCAAATAAAAACGTTCTTCCGCCATTGACTATAAGTATCATCTATCTATTTAAAAAGTGTATGTTCAAACATCAATATTAACACGTCAAATAAAGCTGTCGAGATAACTACGTGTTGGAAATGAAACCAAACGTGTCTACTGAATCAATATTTTATTTTATTTGTTCAAAAATGTTTTTTGATATAAAAACTGTAAAAATAACGACTGAAAACCTTCCAGCCCACCCTTAAACTACATTAAAAAAACACACACATTCTAGTGTGTCTGGCTGGCCCTTGCGTCCCGTTTCAGTTAGTTTCGCTGAACCACTCAACTAAACCTGTCTGTTTACACCCGCACATCCCCCCATTCCCACCCTAGCCCTGGAACTAATTGTCACTCGAGGTGACCTCCTCAGGGGTTAGGTCCAAGCCATGACGTCATCGGGCAGCCTCCCACGGGCCCGAGAAGAGATGTAACACAATATTCTCTCACCGGAAGTGGCCTCTTAAGGGCGACAGAGGGGGTGAGCGGGTTTTAATTGGCGGGGTAACCAAGAACAAACACTGGGAGGAGGGTGTCTAATGAGCCGAGACAAGGAGCTATTATCATATACGTATACAAGAACCACCTACATGAGTAGGCTAAAACAGGGTAGTGTGTGATATGTCTCCATCCAGTGGCGCACCAAGAGGACGGCATGCGGGGTATCCCTCCCCCCTCTTAAAACAGCAAATAGTTTTAGTAAATACGTAAACCATATTAAGTAGAAATAAAATATAAGCCAAGAGTTGTGGAGTTGTAAGCAATTTAGGGTGGATTCGGCTTCAAAATAAAAACTTATAATAATATAACTATATTCTTCTTCTTAAGTCAAAAACTCAAAGGTCGGTTTAGTGTGATTTCTATCCATACGGAGCTGGGCATGCACTCAATCCTTTGGCTGATTAGTGCTGCCTGCGCCATCTGGTAGAATTTGTTATTACTAATTTAGTACACTTTAGCCATTTATGAAGGAGTCGGAGTCCTGGCGTACTGACCCCACAGCCCTGTATACAACATTGAAGATGTATCGAATGTATATGTTAACGGCAATGTGTGTAAACCAGGCATTCTATAAAATGCCTAGGCTTTCCATATAATTTCTAAGTGGTTTTTGGCAAAGTATGAAATAAATTAATTTTGTTGTTGTATTTCATACTTTTCGTAGGAAATGTATAGAATGATCAGTCATTATACACTACCGAGAACAATAACTAACCTATCATAACCTAACCTTACCTAACTACCGTATTCTAAAATAACCTAACCTGACCAACTTAAATCCTAGGAATGAGGTGAACCTGCAAGAAAACGGCGCAAGACTTACACAGAACTGGATAAAAGAATTGATAACATATTTCGGGACTTCAAAAGACAAAGAACTTGAAAATAAGTATGGAATACAACAGCAAAACTCGTTTATTTCACACTTTACTAAAACCACTCTGGCATTATATAGAAAGCCTAGGCATTTTATAAAACGACTGGATTTCACACATTGCCGGTGACATAATATAGACTACATTTTAAGGCATACGGACAAACATTACGACATGATACACGCATTGAAAGCGCTACCAAAATTACAAAATGGAAAACAGGACAGAAGTAATTTGTCATCAGTGACAGCTACTGAACACAAGACTTGTTGAATGAATATACATGATGGAGATTGAATAATGGTTTGATATGTCAGATAATGTTTTTCCTGAAGCGCTTCTACTACTATAAATATCTAGAAGGTCTATTATGGGTTTGAAAACTGTTACTTGACGTTTGAGTTTATATTATACTAATTAGAAGCGAATTAAGGTTTTATACAACTCTATAATACCGGAACCTCTATTCTCTTGTTTAACAAACTTTTGGTCTTAAAGTGTTGTTTGGGACCTTCGTTAATATATTAATCCCTATATAAAAAATACACTGAATATTTAAGTTTTAATAATTTATTAGAAGAAACTCAACTTCAATACTTACATTACAGCTGTTTTTATAACAGTGAACATGTTTAAGAAAGTTATCCAACAATGTTTAGTTATGAACACAAATTTGTTAATTATTATTAGAGTACAAATAGTTTTACAACGAAAAATAAAATGTAAAAAAAAATTCAAGATTCACTTAAAATAATCCTTAAACACAAATATAAAAGTATTTCCCGTGCAATAATAAACCTTTATTGCGTTTTACACTCTAAGCACTATGTCCAAACTTTCCAAATATATAGCCAATATTTCGTGAAAAACAAAATACGAAAAAGTGGCGCAGCAGTATTATTATGTTATCGCTGTTGTTGCGATACCAAAAGAACCCGTCTCACCCACACGGATAGCGCGTAACTTAGGCAGGTAATTCAGTTCGAGCCAGACGTCGAATCGTGGTACCTTTTTACGCAGTCTATGTTAGAAAACAGCTATTCGATGAGATTACTAGTTCGAGCTACATCTTGTATCTAGTATCACGATGAATCGGCTGGAGTATGAACTTTTTAAGAGAGATACACACTAAAATAAACAAACCATAATTTCAAAGCCAGTTGACAAAGGGATTGATATCGATATACTTGGATTGGACACCCCCAGAGTTTGGATCATTTAAATCCTCCTTAATCATTTTACTATACATCTATGGATAGCAAGTTGCCAGACCCCTACTATACGTCTATGGCTAGTGAAGTGGTGTGCCTGTCTTGGACGTGTCAGACGAATGCCAGCGACATAAACCAACATATTGAATTGTAGTTGCGTCATGCACTTGATGCATCCATTGAGATTAAGGGAAGTTAAAACTCCAATTACTATAATTAGGTGTCAGAGCTATTTCCATATCTAAAATAAACAACACGAGATTCGTTTTTATTATTTATAGCTGTGGGCGTTGCTTTCATTATACACACACCGTTAAAATAATATTCTTGTCATTTAAATAGTCCAGCATAGAGTTGTAATTCAATGAACCTATTAAACCATATGATGTTATATATTATGTGCTGTTACTTAACTTATATTACACAACTTTAGGTTATAAACCATTTGATAAAATAAAATAAAATCAATGATTTAAGGTCGAATTAATACTTTCATCTTTAGTTCATATTAGGGACAATTAAATTGGCCTACACTGCAATGCCATTTATTTGCGTTCATGTTTACATAGACCCACCGATATATTTAAATGGTTCGTGGATATACTTTTTAATCCAATTTAAACTAACTTTTTTTTCCATTTTTAAAATCTTGAAATTATATCTATAAAAGTAGGACTTCGGTAAGAAAAACAGTATTTAACAGTTACTAAAACATTTTAATATATTCATATGTTCAAGCCATGTTATCTGCAACAGTGGTGTAGTCATAAATTTAGCAGTGCCGGAACGCAAGGCTGTAGCCACCCCAACGTTGAAGGGGGAAGGTTTAGGGAACCCCCAACCACCGTAGGTAAAATATTTCACAAACTTAAATGCCTATAGAAGCTATTTGGAATATTTTTTTTTCATGGTTACTAGGGCAGCAACCTACTTAACACACTTCCCCTAAAATTTCAAAAATTCGCATAAAGCACAGTACATTTTAACAGAATTTATATATTCACAGTATGAAAAAAGTTTTAGCATAATATTTATATAAAATCAATCAGTTAACCTCTTTCTTTCTTTCATTAGTATTTTATTCATCTCACTTAATCTCTATTTACATACATTATACAAAAAGAACCATAGAATTGCTTGGTATGAAACTTTACTAAAACAGATCAATTATTTTGAATATTTTTCCATGAAAAGAAGTTCCGGAACGGCGTATCGCTCCACAACACCTTTGATTTGCAACTGTCGCTATCGATAAATATGATGAATAGCTTTAAAATAATATTCATAATATAGTAAAATGCTATCAATGTTGACCGTAAATAAAAACTTATACATATTTGTATTTTCTAATCTAAACTGTTCTTCCAAAGAACATTGGATACTTAGTAAGAGTTGTAAAACGCAAGCCCATCTAGCGGGAAACAGACCAACTAAGTCTGTACACAGCGCTTGTAGCGCTCTGTAGGAACAACATTACAAACTAATCTAGTGCATTACGCCAGTACCGGCGGCTCAGTTGGTACAAAACAAACAGCCTGTGCGTAAAATCATTGGTAGCATTAACTTAAACAAAATTTGTAATAATACGGTACAAAATTCATAAGTACATTTTATAATTTGTTCCTGGCCTACGAATATTAATCAACGCTTGCCAATTTGCTTTAACAATGGTAAAACTAAAACTATAGTAATAGTTTGAACTTTTGACTAGTCATGGTTAGCAGAGTTATCATTGAGCTAAATTTGTATTTTGGTAGCAATGCTTCTTCTAATTAGGTTGGTTAAGTAGTTCTAGAATATTCAATCCATTTATTGTTACATAATATGGTATTTTTTTCCGAACAATTAGAACGCCAAGTTTTGATGCCGATTAAAAAACAACTGTATTAATATCATAAAACACATTTGTTTTTCATATATAAATTAAAATCAATATCATACAATTTAAATACATGGACTATCGACACTATACCTATATATGGCATTTAAAAAAGCAGCATGTAAACAAACTGTTGCGATTTTTTCAAATTACACCATGATTTTGATAAGAAGCGCGTTCTGTAAGGCCTTATTTCGTAACAGAATACAACTGAATAGTGGTATTTTGGTAGGATTAAAGGCCTTCCAGAACACACTTCCTACAAAAATCAGGCTATACTAAAGAGTTTTTTTTAAATATTGTTGTAAAATGCCACCTGGACACGGGTATCAAACCAAAGACTACACTACACTACACTACACTATTAACGGCTCACTAGAACTTTAATTGTGAGTAAAAAATGAGGTTTCTCTCACTCCCGAAAAAACACACCAGACAGAATACTTACCCTTTTCAACTAAACACCCCAACACCCGAAAGAACACCCCTCCAAGGTAGGATTACGACTCCGATCATGCGATCTATAAATCAAAAACCTCGTGCTGTAACTCACCTAAAGACGACATGGCGGACATCATCCCCTCCTCCCTGAGGGACGCCGTCTCAGAGGGCTCTCCCTCCATCTCGTCCTCCATCCCTTCCTCCTCCTCCTCCATCAGGGGCGGAGGAGGGCTCAGCTCGTAGCCCCACCGCTGACGGAACGCCTTGGCGCCACCATCCAGACGCACGCGGGGCAGGTCCACGAATAGAGAGTCGCCGATCTGAAGGGAGAAACCGGTCAGGGTAAGTGTCGGTTAGTGAGACAGTTTGTTGCACCCTCACCCGCAAATATGTGCACTTGTCATTCTTTTAGTCTCATCACACCTACTGTGGTTTAATCATTATATTCATGTAGATTTAAACATGTTATTTGATAGCGTCTCATTATCAAATAGCATGCCACACACACACACACACACACACACACACACACATATATATATATATATATATATATAGAGAGAGAGAGAGAGTCCTTGAGGTGAGAATAATAATGGGTCATTATAAACACACACACATATATATATATATATATATATATA
>CABFOV010005151.1:11838-36452 GCA_902141375.1 Timema poppense
AAAAAAAAAAAAATTTATATTAAACATCAAACAAGAAAAAATCTTACTAATTTAAACACAATGCAATTCTAAGATAGAAGAGGAGTGGTGGGTCATGTGATCAAAGATTGTCTCTGAAAAAATCAGGCTGATGATAATCTATTAATATTCAACCTCCCACCATTTTAATTTTAAAGTTTTCAAGTGTGAAATAATTCGAACGAAAACTTCTACTTCAATGACTTCCCAGAACTTTCTAATAACTAATTGTTTTTGTTCTAAATAGTTATTATAATAAAGAACGATTTGGCGAGTAGCGAGGAAATACCTGAGAGTGTATGAAACCTGTCATGCATTCAAGCTATGCGGGTCCCGTATCCCCATTGTTGCGGGCGCTCCCCATGGGAGGAAAACTGCACTGACCTTTGATTTTCACTACTGGCGTGACGTCACAAGTGGCCACTTAGAGTAAGTGATGTCATCACGTTAAGAAGTATAATTCGTTCATTAATAGTGGACGAATGAAACTGGCTGCAAGTGCATTAATATTTTTGTAAGGAGATAGTCTACAAAATAGCGTCGTTTTTCAACAAAGCTACCCGCTTCGGTGGTCACATGATCTAGCGCGTCACTGTCATGTTAAGGTTGAATGCTGAGGAGAGGGAGACTAGGGTTCGAGTCCCGGCCGGGTGTATTGAGTTTTCTTACTAAACTGTTTCCCACTCTCCTCCAAAGCTAATGCTGGTTTATTTCCACTAATATTCTTAACTTCCTCAGCCCCATTCCATTAATGTATGCACTAGGGTACTAAACGCGATGCCAAAGAAAATAAACCCGAAAACAAACAGCTCGCATTGGTGGGCACGCGGACTAAAGAGTAGACTCAAAAAGTCTAGTTTACCAGTGAGTGGGACGTCAGAATTCGAATCTCGACCAGATATAATGAGATCTCTTCCTCCAAAAAAAGGTTTCCCAATCTACCTTCTATGCATATTTGGATACGATACCTTTACGGTGACCTGGTGATCTAGGGGTAAGGTGTCAGACTTCTGTGCTGGGGGTCCGGGGTTCAATCCTCGGTCCCGGCAAAGATTTATCTGATTACCAAACCCCTCCGTCACCTCTGACAAGACATCTTGTGAATGTGAGGAATGCCAGGCCTCCACCGGGGTTCGGATTCCACGTTAAACTGTAGGTCCTTCATTTCATTCCACAATCACCCTACCATTACACATTAGCGTAAGTGCGTATAACCCAAACAGGTAGTAAGACACGGTGCTAATAATAATAATACCTTTACAATGTTTATCTTGCTGATTTCTAACCCATCAGCACAATTAAAATATGGACAGGTAGTAAGGCGCGTGAATTCTTAAAATAAATAAAAATAATACGTAGCACCGCATCTTACTAGTCGTTCGGTCTATACGCTCAAGTACTAATTACTTTGATGGGTTAAGAATTGGTAAGGTTGAATTTAGAAAAATTGAACCCACATTTTCATGTAGGGAGAGAGAAAAGCCATTTAGGAAAGCCCCCAGTTCACCCGAGCGAGATTCGAACCACGATCTCCCCGTCCTCGGCAGTTTAGCTCAACACTAAACTTGCACGTTAGCTAACTACGCCACCGAGGCGGGTTTTTAAAATAAAATAAAACAAATATAGGCATTCAGTTAGTACGAGGTTGTAAATATTTCTAGTCAACATCTGGCATCGAACCAGTCTCTTCTAAGACAGTACTTCAACCATTTGTATGTATATACCGGTATATAATCAGTTGTTTAAAAAAAACTTTTTAAGAAGATAACATTTTGAAAACGTATAAAAAAAACCTCTGGATATTTCTAAACCAAAGCGACGCATAGAAAAATTATGTTTTCAAATGAAACGTAGTAAACTTTTGATACGATGCACATGGATGTAAAAAATACCTCGTTTAGATTCGAGCACGTGCAATTTAATATGCATTTCAATTGAATGCTACTGATATTACATCATCAATGATCAAATAAACCTTTTCCCCAAACAATGTAAAGTAATGTAAACACACATGTAAACATACAAAAATATGCAACTACATGACGTGCACACAGGTACGATCAAAACAAACATGATTATACAGCACGCATGTAAATAAACAATGTCAAGAGTCTATCTAAGCACACACAGACACAAATACTTGCAGCTTCCAGACACAATGAAGAGGGATTAAAACTACATTACCAAGTGCAAAAGTACGTTTTCTCTAGAGAACAAAATACATGGATTTAAGAAATATGGCAAAATTGATTGCCATGGATGTAAGTTGAGCTTAAGATTTTTATGCCCGAAATAAAAAGTGAAGTATTCATGCAAATTATATTCTTCGAAATTTTAAAAAATGCCTTGGAAAAGTTCAAACACTAACTAAGAATTTAATAATGGCCTTTAAAAATATATCAATTACATTACTTAAGGTTACCTATAAATTTCGGATGGATAATTTAATTAATATAAAAATTGTTTGAACAAATATAAAAATATTATTTACTTTTAAATTTCAAAAACCTGTTATCATCAGTTTTTATTATTATTTTGCAAATTATGCAATATTATTTTTTGTACTATTGATTTAAGAGATATTTTTAAAAAATCTTTAAAATATGCCTATATGGGGCTGCCATTTTATCTTTATACAGAATTACCCGTGTTTTCCAGGTTTGCAAAAAGGAATTGCCATTCTTCCAGACAATTAGACTTTAAAGAGTAATATAGAGCAATACAATTTTGTTTTTCATTAAAAAAAAAAAGCAACACTAGGAATGGAGGCAGGGGGAGCGGGAGGGGGGGGGGGGTAGAACTTTTGTTTGAATGAACATAATAACTTATTCATTTGTTTTTCATACATGCAAAAGCCTACTATTTAAAGCTTGCGGTTTAATTTAATGTCCCTAATTTATAGATTTATAGTTAATATTCTAGTTTTTATGTGTGTGTGATATTACCTGTGTTTTTCCAGACATAAAAACCCTGTGTTTTGACGGTTCTCTAGATGTGTGGCGACCGTGATTATAGATAATAATACAATAATGTTGTTAAATCATGTTTATATCTAGTTCAGTATTAAAATGAGGTTTAGAATAAACAAATTAGTCATAAACATTCTAGCTATAAATATAAGCATACACGTTTTATTTATAATTTAAGAATTCAACATACTGACTATTGACGAATTATTCTGATTTAGTCATGAAACAAAATAAAAAAGGATTGAAGGTCAAGGAAGTAAACATGTCTGTCTACTGAACGAATGGCCCCGGATTCTATTCCCGGCATGGTCAAAAAAATTATCATTGGTGAACTGTGGGTTTTACAGTGATAAATTGAAGGCCGGGGGCTGGATGTTGTGTCTGTTCTAGGTTTAAGTTACTTTTTAAGTAGTTTGTAGATAAAATCTGTCAGTTCAGAAAGTGCACGTTAAATATCTTAAATAATAAGAATACATCCTCTTAATGTTTTTTCATCTCCTCTCCACGCTAATGCGGGTGAATGCATTTCCTTTAAGTTAGTCTCCCGATACTTATCCTTTATATAAATTGTCTTTAGTAAGCTTGGTGTTAAGCGGACTAATTAGGGTCAAAACTAAGAAAAACCGCAACAACCAGACCACAACTCACCACTTAATGTTAGAGAAAATAACACCTCAGTTACACAATAATACATTTTCTGTCCTCGCTTGGAATAAAACTAACGATTCTTCTAGCATTAATAATACGGTCTAGTATCTTAATTATTTGTGTTAAGCTCCTATTTGTTCATAGCTCAGAATTATTATTTTTAATCATTAGTACGTTTAGTAACAATGTTATTAACGGCTAAGGTGATATAAAGGATTAGGGTAATTTTATAAGAAATGCATCACTATAACAGGGAGAAAAGTTGGAGGGATACAAACGTTCATATAAAATGTGTGGAGAGCCACCTACAATACACTCGGCCGAGATTAGAACCTCTAACTTTTTATCAAGGAAAGATTCAGTATAAATTATTACAAGCCTGACGCCCTAGGCCTCCCAACCACCAGTGCAAATCCCAGAATTGTTCAGTGTAACGCTGACGTCACATTATGCTTAACGCTGCGACTGCTCAGTTTAACAGTGACGTCACACTACGCACAACACAGCAACGATCTGACTCCATCCGTACTCTGGACTGTCCTGGCCGAGAAGATGCTGGAAGATCTTAACACCCCAACCCGTCTTGTACCGTTATCTGCCGCGAGCCGTCCGAGTGGCGTGACCCAGAAATATAGTAACCGGCACACGCTACACTTGCCTGTGCGCGTTTGGATACATTGTGTGATTAGTCCTTTCTTCGCGTGGCGGGTTGATGACGGAAAGTGTGATGAAACTTGCTCCAGCGAGAGCGTTTACGAGGTCAACTGGAGGATCGGGTGTTCGATACGAATCAGGGCCTTTCATATGGCCCATTTTAAGTTTGTTAAACAGGCGTGTCAAACTAATTGACCATAATATGGACCACATTGAAAATACCGAGGGGGATGCATTTCGAGGATTCAATATTTTCACCATCTTTAAGCAAAACAAGAACCCAGTTTTTAAATAATAATTATTAGAAAGAGAAAATTAGGTCTATATGAAATTTTAAGATCATCTTTCTATTTTCCCAAGAAATTAGAAACTATGAACTTAAGGAAGGGAAGTAAACATTCTGTACACCAACCTCATTTGCTATATTTATTTACCCAAACAATCACCAATTTCAAAATGTCATAATATCAAATAATGTGTTTCTATAAAGTTTATAAAAAAATAAATCGGGCAGTATTGTATGTTGGTTCTTTAAATTAATTACGGGTCACACATAATCATAAATAGGGCCGTTAGTTTTATATGACTGTTCTAGAACATTTAGAAATGTGTGATAACGTTGATTGCTGATAAGTGAAACACACAAGTACTATTCTAAAAGGTTTAGTTTAATTTTTTTTAATGTGAAAAGGAAGGGGTTTTTTAGTGTGTATTTATTGGAGTTGAATCGATTCAATCATTTTCATAAGGCCCCTACTCGATCAATCAAACTTACAGTATGCATCAGTATTTACAACGAGACCGTACACGGTCAGTCTTCGTATCGTTATTTTTTATCAGTCTCAGCTCCTGCATGCAACGTGCAACAACATGGATGATAAGAAAAAAGGTGTGGGCAGTCTATGTTTGCTGTCGAGACTGACGGAAATACTGAGGAGCGCGCGCACACTGTCAGTCTCTCCCACCACTTGCAAGACTGATAGACTGAGTGAGACTTATGTGATCAGAAAAGTCTGGTCACATCAGTATTTTAGTTCGTCCGACAAATTATTACTTTATTAATACTGACAGTCTGACTGATCGTGTAGGGGCTCTATGACCCTATAAGGATCCAAATATCAGATTCAAAATCTATGAAAAAAATTATGAACATAGATTAAAAAGAAAACAGAAACACTAAGTTAGGTAATTCAACGTTAACATTATATTATAACAGTCATACTTTCAGTTAAGTAATAAATTAATGGTCTGGGGTATGCTTGTTAGGTTTGTCCTATAATTACGTAGCGGTTGTGCCACCAACTAACATAATTAGAACTCTAAATTAAAAATTCAATCCAAAATGTGATTATTTTTGTTTTAATCTTAAACCCGATATTTCCTCTAGTCCTCGAATATCCCTTGGGATTCGAGGGTTTGATTTGAGGACCCCATTCCGAGTGCACTTCAATTTTCAGTGGAAGAGTTATTTTAGAAAATACATACAAATTTTATGGGACCAAAATTGACTACACTTTGACAGTTTACAAGTATTGATAATATCTATAGAAAGTGAAAGCTCTAGATCACATGACTTGACGTGTGAATACGTTAAGTTAGATTTATTAACTTCTCCAGCCGTCAGATAAAACTTTTTCTATGGACATTTGACTGTATTTATTAATTATTTAGTGCTTTTTGGCTTCGCTCATTTGGTATAAACAAGACGACTAACATAAAATTGATTATTTTTCTCAAATTGTATACATACTTATTATATAATATAAGATAATAATATCGAGGAGGGATATTTTTTAGTGGTTGTACTTATTACTTACATTAATATTTAGCGTGGACTTTCTGAACACACATATTAGATCAGCATACCACTAATAAAACTAGACACATCCCCAAGTATACCACATGACAAATAAATGATACAGTTTCAGTCGAGCAACGAATCGAGATCGGAGCCTTTAACTCAGTAGATGGACGCGAGAGCGATTGTGCGAAGATATCAAATGATATTTCATGAGCTATAATATTCTTGGTGTTAATCCCATACTGGTTTTGCACTCTCCCACAACGCATATGCGGATACACTTCTTCAAAATTCGAACTTTCTCATATTTATTCCATTAGTGTAAACACGCGGGTATCCCCTACGGCTAGTTAGACGCGCACCACGAGATATGCTAGGTCTAATATATAGTACCTGGATATACCTGACAGATTTTGAAACTACGTGAATGAGCTAGTGAGGATTGTGTAATATTTAGATAGGTGTACCAAAACAAATTAGTTGCGAGGACAAAATATGCGAGTGACCTTAGGTACAGCGATTTTACCTAGTCACGGTTGCTAGGCAACGCAGATTACAGTATAACTAGACGAGATAGCAATCCAACACCCTCCCACCTCGATGGCAAACAACTGGCCCGTTGAGTCATACCTGCTCTTAAGGCTGTTCGATACCCTTCAACATGTTGTCGCTTAAATACGGTTTCCTAAATTACGACTTCACTTAGTTAAACAAGAAAAACTTTGTTTAATAGTAAAAATATTTTTCGACCTTTGATATTTTTTTTCATAATTATGAAGTTGATGATTTAGATTTTACTAAAGTTTTTATTCGAAACATTTTATAATGCATTGATCTTGTGCAACTTTTTTACTCCTCGAAGTTTACATTTTGCACACAACGGTTCAATGGTTGTTAATTGTTATTCACTGCTGATTATCACTTATCTTATCACTAGAGGTCAGGCCGGATGACCTTTATGAAAAAGATAGCTCATAACTTGACTCAGCTAAAGTAGAAAGATGACAGTTACAGTTTATCTGCCGCTGGAAGAACCTTTTCTTGGAGATAATATAGCTACGTTTATGTATTTATACAGTAAATTATGTATTTATGTAATCGTAAGAAATAATAGAACTCGAGATTTTAATGGATGTCATCGTTTCATGACCTCCCGAAAGTGTTTTAAGCAAAGCAATGTCGTTTGTCTGTCTGACTGTCTCTCGACCTAGAGACGAAATCATTTTACAGGTTGGGCTAAAACTTGGTATCTAAAGCAGCGTCCAAGACTCACGAGCTGAGCCTCGTTAACGATGTAATACTCGCAGCAAACCAGTGAATGTCGGTATTTCGACGAACATCAAAGGATGTTACGAGGCTCGGTTCAAAACACACGCTGCGACAGCGCTGCGAGCCGAACCACTTGCAACTTTATTGTTTATTTCTAATTAACCTTCCATCACACGCGCTCGAAATATTAGATGAGAAGTTGCGTGTTGTAAATTTTACTACACCTTTGAATTTTGTTTGAATTTTTTTTTGTACCTGACATAATTAATATTGACTGCGAATTCGTTTTATAATTGGCCGAGGGAAATAAATAAAAATTAATTTAATCTTTAAAAATTAGAGATTATATTAAAAATAATATTTACAGTTACATGATTACTCGCTTGTTTCAAACTGTACAACGATGATAATGCGTTTTCTCAGAAAGTTTGTAGTACACTTAAAATAAGTTTAAAACTGGCTCTGGGGAGAGAGGGGTGAACAAAGAATGGACTTTCACCCAAGATAGGTTTTGTGGGTAAATATGTCCCAGCGCGCTTCATTGGAGTAGTGGTCTAACGCGCCAATCTCGTGTTGGACTGGCGCGCTCAAGGCGGGGAGATCAGAGTTCGAGTCCTGGTAAGGTCTATCATGGGTGGTTTTTCCTATATTGTTTCCCACTCTCCTTATACGTAAATGCAGGTAGATTACCTCTAAAATGCTTCTTTCCTCATTTCTACCTCATAAGATTAATTATTATGTCTTATTTTATTAAGTGTATATATACACATACTCTGGTTAGAGACCTTAAATAAGTATTGCAGACTGATATAAGAGTCGACGGTTGTTAAGAAACGTATAAATGTTGAGAGTCTTTCCTGCACACTTATGGGTTATCTTAAACTTAAACTGTTTTTTTTTGGTGTGCACTTTTGGCTCAATCAAAATAATTAGATGTTTAATCACTTGGTGACACTCGAGTTAAGTTTTTGTATTGACCACAAATTTCTTGAAATGTAAGTTAGTGGAACAAACTATTTCCACTATATTCCTCTCGCCTTAAGTACATTTGAGTTTGCCAACATCGTCTGTCCTATATTTGTTGTTGTTGTGCACCGACAGCTTTTTTCTTTAGGGGGGTCGGGTGCACAAACATATAAATACAGAAGTAATAACGAAAAAGGATGTATATAGAAGTAATGCAATTTATTGAAATAACATGATACATGACAAGGATTATGCACGTAATCTCAATAAGAACAGTCTATACAAACTAAGTTAGATTTTAGGTAACATTGCCTAAGTCTGGGTCAACAAGGGGCGTGAGGCGCCAGAAGAATTAACTCAGACAACAGAGTTGCATTACAGGCCCCTTAACCACTAGGCATGTTGGACACGCACGTTAAGTTATGACTTACGTAGGGCAAGTTCAAGTCCCGTTATAAACGAGGGCCTAGAATACAGGCCAAACCCCTTACAAGAGGCTCAATCAATTTACATAGGTATACTTAAACCTACGGGCCATGCCCGGTTGGGAACACGTCCCACAGTTTGATCACCTGAAGGGCGGTCAATATCACAACTCATACATGAGTAACAAATGACAGCTCCAGCCGCGCCAGAGGGGCAGAAACGGCTCCTACGCTGTATACTCCAAAGGGGAGTAGTACTGCTTAGCAACATAAATAAAACCACGGGCCAATCCTGAGAAGCAGGAGCGGCCCACAGTTTACCCACTCAACACTAGCGCGTGGAATGGCAATCGTACCTAACTAGGTATAGATCCCAGGCCTCCATATAACATGAACTATCTCTTCCCCTGGCAAGCTACCGTTGGGCTATGCCAGTGTCTAGACATTGACACTGCTTATTTCCTAATGCTTACGAATAAGTTACTATATTTAACTGGCCATAAAATAAGCTAAACCTAATCCTAATCTCTATATATTCACAACATCTAACAGTACTCCTAACTTGAAGTTTGGATGAATCATTCTTAACTCCTAACTTGTAGTTAAGGTGAAACTGTCTTAACTCCTGACTTGAAGATTGGATGAAACATTCTGTCGTACAATAGACTACTACAGAAATTTGTTCCTGTCTCGTGGATCCATCTCCCCGAACTGTATTTCTACGATGATCCAATGAGTTAGCCGACGTGACGAGAGTGTGCTGTGATCCACGGCCCTGATGGTGTCCAGCAGGATTCTGTATTTCTTCCCAGCGGCCCAGCGGATATATACCATGAGAACCCCACGTGATGTGGTGAAGTGGTGGGGAAAAGATCTTTTTTATTCTGGAACATCGACTCGCGTCGGCGAACATTGTTCCCGGCGCTTTCAGTTGATTGAAGTTCGTTGTCCGGCGCGGAGCTCTTGCCTGAGGTCACGCCCAGCCAGTTCCCTCGATGTTGTTGTTTTCCGCGGGGCATCAGACTTGATGGAAGAGTAGGTATGTAACCAAACACACAAATGTTATGGGCGTAGCATTCAACACTATTATTTCATTTATTAACTTTTGACGACTTGTTTGTAACACAAGAATGTTCGTGTTTTACATTTGAACGGGGCTAAGCTAGATTAGCCCGTTACAGTTGTTGCAAGGTGTGAATAAATTATGCCGCGGCAGCCAATTTTAATTTGTCCCTGTTCATTGCGTGTTTCATCCACCGAGGTACATAACTTTATGAAGCAAAATATGGCTCGCAGGAATGTTGGGGTTCTGCTCGCGAAGTGGTTCGGCTCGAGGCTCAGCTCGCTAGTCTGGACGCAGCTCAAGAGTTTTATAAGGTTCCTTCGAGGGATTTTTTGGAATTAAATATCTAACCCTAAAATTGAGGGTAGTTTAGCTATGGGCGAAAAGAGAAAAGTTCAATTTTCTCAAACTCAGCTTTAACAATTTTGATTAAAATAATTCGTGTCGAAGCGATGTTAAAGATTACAAACAAGATGGCGGCTCATAGTTTCCTGTAAAAATGACTTCAAGGGTACCGGTTTCAATGGATGAATGGGCTAAGGCGTCACTCTCGTATTAAACTAGCTTGTCGATGATAGAGAGATTGGAGTTCGAATCCTGGTCAGGTGGTCTTCCAAAGTGATTTTCAGCTCTCCCTCCATACAAATGCGGATACACCTAATATAAATTCAACCTTCCTAATGCCTAACTCATTAGCATGCGAATAAACTGAAAAGGTAGTAAAATATGGCGCTAAAATTTTTTACCTGTATGTGATATTAGAGGTAAAAAATCTCAAAATTCCTTTCATTGTTTTTATTTCCAACTATGTAATACATGTTGCATATAATTTTATTTTGTTGTTGTCTACTGGAAACAATGACAAAACCTTTCAAAACAATTACAAATAAAAACACATACACATCAACATACATTGAATACACTTATCCTAAATTTTTTTTATTAAATCAGAAAAAAAATTAGTAATAAAACAAGATAGCTTGAACAAACGTGCATACATTATTTTCAAAATATTGTTAGGTTAGGAAAGAACGCTACAATTTGCAAATTTATGTGCCCGTCTCGGTTCTAGAACAGGGGGTAGCAATGTGCTCATGCCCCCCCCCTCCCCCAGCTATGGCGTTTATGAAATGGAAAACGAAATAATAGGTATATACATTGTTGTAGAAACACTACACCAAATATAATAAATAAAATAATATACAATGTAAAATATAACCAAACTCGTTAGAGCAAATTTCGAGAAAATAAACTGTTCTCCATTTTCCTTTCAGTAAACTACCCTTAATTTTAGGGTTAGATATTTAATTCCAAAAACTCCTCGAAGGGGCCTTATGAAAACCCTAGATACTGAATTTTAGTCGAATCGGTAAAATGGTTTCGGCTCTAACCAGAGGTAAAGACAGACGGACAGAAAGACGGCATTGCGGAAACAACTTTGCTTTCAGGGGGTCATGAAACGTTGACATTCATCAAAATCTCGAGTTAGATTTTTTTGACGATCACAATATTTTCTCTCTGAGGTGTCGAGAGAAAGTAAAAAATGTCAACTTGCAAGAAAAACCGCAAACATTGACATAATTATCATATCCTTGATCAATATTATAAACGAGTCCTGTTGCGATAAACAGTACCAGCGTTTCGGTGGCCGCATGGTCTAAGGCATCACTCTTGTGTTAGACTAGATTGCTCAGGGAGCTAGAGGTCGGTTATACTGAGTCCCCCCCTTCCCCCAAGATGGTTTTCCATTCTCTATACTTGCAAATGCGGGTGCACTTGCACTAAATTCAATATTCGTCATACCTAAATCATTTAACGTAATCAGTACAGATATGTATAACCTAAAAGAGTAATAAGACACGGTGATAAATAGAAAGTATCAGTGATTACGCGGTCTAAGACGTAAGGGCCACAAGAGACTAGATTCCCGGCGAAGGGGAGGTCGATGTTTTAAATCTCAACCGGATGCTCCGGAGGTTATGATTTTCCCACCCCTTCTTCAAAGGGCTAATTAACTTTTAAACCACCCTCTTCATCTCTTCCACTTTAATGAAGTTTTTAATAATAAATGCTTTTAAATATACTAATTAAAAAACACAGGATTACCTTTATCGCGGAAATTTAATGTGGGATGTAGAGGAATGCTATTTAAGGTAAATATTTTTGCAATTTTGATATCAAAACGCTTTTTTTTCCTAAAATAAATAAAATATTGGTTTAGTAGCTAGGTCTACATTTAGTTGAATTGTATAGCCATAGTAGTCCCAACAGTTATTTTGTACTTATTTGTTATAAGCACAATGTAATTTAAACGGGACCTTTTTTTATCATAATTTAAAAATTTAATGTCCAAACTCTAGGTCTACTATGCTCTTGATAAATATTCTATAACTGTTGGGATTACTATATGTATAAAAATAAACTAGATATATATACCGAAGCAATAGTTGATTTATTTTGGCCAAATGTTTGTTTGTATAAAAAAAACTGCAAATATATTTACCTTAACTGGTGTTCACTTCTATCCCACCTTAAATGAATTAACAAAACACAAAGAAGGATTCAAGAACATTCTCTTTTTGCGCCCACGAACGTCTGAAGCAGAAATGACACGACACAAAATATCACCGTGGGCGTTTCACTTGAACAAACAAAATATGCAAATAGAAATATTTTCAAAATATACTCAATGGTTAGTAGTTATTAGGTCTGTGAGAACATTTTATACGAGTATGACGATGAATAAAAGAGAATAAAAGAGATTATTACTCAACGATGCAATGTCAAGTTGACATGCCAGACCCTCTATTATTTAAAAGATATATATTTATTTTAAAGTGCTTTCGTTTCAGAGCCATTGCGTTGGCCATAATTGTTGGTTTATGTTAGCTTTGCCTTTTATGATAGTTCAGAAGTTAATAAACTCACGTGATGGTATTCACCCACTCGGCAAATAAATGTAGTGACTTTGACTATTATTATTATTATTATTATTATTATTATTATTATTAGCACCGCATCTTACTACCCGTTCGGGTTACACGCACCTACGCTAATGTGTAATGGTAGGGTGAGTGTGAGATGAAATGGAGGACCTACAGTTTAACGTGGAATCCGAACCACGGTGGAAAGTTGTGATTAATACACGTCTTGTCAGAGGTGAAGGAAGGGTTTGGTAATCAGATAAATCTGTGCCGGGACCAAAGATTGAATCCTGGACCCCCAGTACAGAAGTCTGACACCTTACCCCTAGATCACCAGGTCACCCGACTTTGACTAGTGAAGTCGATGTTGATGGAAGAAGCTTTTAGTAAACACAAAAATTATTTTGCGGTCAGTAATGATGACTTTTTAATATTAATAGTGTTATTTTATAGGTGGACTGGATATAAATAGCGCAAGATAGGAACAGGTGGCGTACACCGCGCCACTCACGTGTTGGATCCGACTACCGAAACCGGGGTTCAATCCCGGTCGAGTTTTTCACTCTCATTCTACGCAAATGCGGGGGAATTTCCTCTCAATTAAACCTTCCTGATCCTTAAAACATTAGTGTGATTAGTACATAGGAGTATAAACCGAACGTGGTTCTAAAAAAAACCTTTTGGAGTTTCTAATGGGAATGAATAAATAAAGTAAGTAATTTTTATAGATAGGCCTATTTATATTATCAAAATTGACATCCGCAGATCCCATGACTCGACGTATGAATATATACAAATTGTTTCAGTAACTTTTGTAACTGTAAAAAAAAAAGTTTCTTCCAAACTGAATGGGACAATACACCTACGTCACGTGTACATGTAACATGTTCCTAAATGGTAGAAAGGCAAAAAAAACTTATCCCAACTTAATCCTAAAGGTGTGTATACACTAAGAGGCAAGTTTGAAGCGAGGCAAGCCGAGGCCGAACGAATGCAGAGCTAGGCAACACGTGGCTGATTGCCTCTAGTGTATCCGCACCTTAGGCAGACACACTTCCTACTATTAATAATATGTATCATTAAGGACACCGACTCAGTAAAAGAGAAATGGCCGCGCAGACGTCCAGCTCTAACGTGATATTTAATTCTACGATGCGGTATTTCAAAATATGGTTCACACCAGAATAAAGTTGAAAAATTTCAACAGGGCTCATTTCTCTTATCAATCTTATAGTTTCAGTTTTATTAAAAGTCTTTAAAAAAAAGTGTGAAAAGTGACTTTAGCTCATTTTCCACGAATTTATAATCATATTAGCGTAGCTATGAGACAAGGCTTGGTGAAAATGGATTCTAGATTTAGCCTCCATCTAACAAATACAGTATTTTTTTATTAGACTCATAACATACAATTTTAAGATATTTGAGCATTAGCAGCGAGCTTGGGATCAGAAGTTTCGTAGAGTTATTTCTGCTTCGTTCTTAATTACATGATAAAAGATGGTTGTAGTTGAAGTGTGAAAGGAAATAGATCTACAAGCTTAGCTAGAATATAAAAGTAGTTCCAGAGAACGCCACAAAACATTGTATTTTAAAACGTGTGGCCTGACAACGAGTGATACTTTCTCGTTGACCGAGGCGGCCACCTTGTGTAACCCGCATCAGGTCTGGTTCGCCGGTTACGGGAAGGATGGGATTCGAATCCCTAATATGTGTAACGAGTTTATTTCCTAGCACGCGCAGCTGCTGATACATTTATTCTAAGACGCTAACCTTTTCACCCAATGATGTGGGTATGCAAATATTCTATGGGTGAAAATAACATTTTTTCTAAAGATTAAAATCAACCTCATTTCACAGAAACTAGTTTATTTTTTGTCCCTGCCCGCGAATAGAGCCCGGAACCCATAGCTCAATGGGAAGACGTAAAACCCAAACCGAGATGGCGTGTCAAGAGTTAAACTCAAACGTCTCGGCGCTCTGGAGCACGGTCGAGGTTCTCGGGACATTCAAGGCTGCGCGTGAGCTAATTGGACGAGCACAGAGAACCGCTTGTCTTGGAAGTGCACTCGCACTGTTGACACTGAACTACTTCTCGTCACGCGACAGACACCACTTGTGGTCACGTGTGTAGGCCTTCGAGTGAGGTTCGGATGATGCTGCGAGTATGAAAGGATCACACAAATATTACATTTCGAAATCATAATTACAGTCGAGTCGCCAAAGATAAAATTTACTTTAACAATACTTACTCTATGACATTAGGAACTCGAAAGCTAACTGTAGCAATTTTAAAAGTACGCCACCTATCCCTACCTAATTACATACACCCTATCCCAATCATGAACTGGTTCTACCCAGTCCACCTCATTACATACAGCCTATCAATATCATGAACTAGATTCTACCCAGTCCACCTCATTACATACACCCTATCCCAATCATGAACTAGTTCTACCCAGTCCACCTCATTACATACAGCCTATCCCTATCATGAACTAGTTCTACCCAGTCCACCTCATTACATACACCCTATCCCTATCATGAACTAGTTCTACCCAGTCCACCTCATTACATACAGCCTATCAATATCATGAACTAGTTCTACCCAGTCCACCTCATTACATACACCCATATCCCTATCATGAACTAGTTCTATACAGTCCACCTCATTACATCATATCCCTATCTTTAAATAGTTATATTCAATCCACGTCATTACAGCCCATCCCTATATGGAGCTAGTTATATCCAGTACACTTCAACACACCCTATCTTATCAATTATAATGTTATTCTCCCATCTGCATCTATATCTTCCTAATGGTCTCTTCCCAACTAATTAAAATGAATTAATTTCGTTTATCTTTTGCTGTTCGATTTGTTAACCTTAGACAACTTGTGACTCTACTGCACAAGAGTTTGTATTCGTAAACAATCTAATACCAATTTACTGATGGTTACTTGTTTTGCTAAAAGTCGCCAAGAAAGTTGATATCGTCCCCACACCCCTCTGGAGAATGGGGCATTATAAGGTCCGAGAGAAGCAGAGACTCATGGATCGGTATACAGATTTGACATTCCTGGGATTATCTTACGTTGGCATTATTATGTTGATTATTATAGACTAACAAAGTAGTCAATCTGGAGTGAAAAGGAGGGATGTAATTAAAACAAACATTGCCAAGACACGTGAGAAATATATTAAAACATGCATATTAATATTACTACCCGTGAAACACAAAGTGTAAACCAGAAATGTGTAGAAAATATAGCTCATGCCATGTTTTTGCTATAAAATATTATAAAATTCGTTTGACTGAAATTAATGTGGGCTCCATTCTACCCATTTTAACAATGATTAATTACTATGTATATATATTTTTAATAATGGTAGTAAAATATGTAAGTTGTCGGCTACTAACAAGGCTACACGTCCAAAATGGTGGGGAAATAAATGATCCAGACTTAAATTATCTCAAAGCGAATGCAGAGTATAAGGCCTTTAAATAAATAATGTAAACTGAGTGGTAGGGGAGCTTAATACCGTTCTTTGGTGATAAATAACCAAACCACACTGGCTGTGCCGTACTTAAATACAGTGGAGGAACGCTAATGAGTTTCAAACCTTTCGAAAAGGGAAACAAAAGGCACGGCTCGAGCATTCTCTCCTGACCGGTTTGCACTGTCGTACATTTAAATGGATCCCTTCTCAGTGTTATAATGGATCAGAGTTGTTCTGTGGGACTATTTGTATCGAGATAGCCACTGATTAGTACCAGTAATTAACACTTGAATCAAACGGTTTGACACACTATTCAGACCCATTCTCTGATAGCTTTCGATGGAAGTGATTCGACCCCAGATAGCGTAATAAAGTATTTTATTGTATGGGTTTAGTGTCTTTCTACACATTCGGGTTGTGCGCATTTAATTTCACTAATGGAACAGGAATGAGAGAAAATGTACTCGCATTTGCGTAGATTAAGGAATAAACTCAGTACGTTCAAGCGGAATTAGAACCTCGACTTTTCCGTCACTAGCAAACCAGACTAGAGGAAGTTGACGTTTAGTTCGCGTGTATATTTTAAGTCTACCCTTCCCACGGATTAAAAGGCGGGTTATAAAATAATAAACGTGCCGATTGCAGATAAAACCGCGGGTACAGATATAATTGACATATCGTTAACCCCCTCCCCCAAATTATTTTTTTCCCCTTGGAATTGTGTGCGCATACTTTCTGTGGGTTAAGAAAGAGGAATTAAAACTATTAACATGTGTGTGGCATGTAAAAGAACCCTGGAAGATGTGTTAAAGTACCTTTACCAGCAAAATTGGTAGGCTCTTTCACTCTCGCTCAAAGACATTCTCGTGTGATGATATAATTAGTAGTTTCAAGAAAGTGCACGTTACATACCAGAACTAGATAAAAATAAAAATAACATGTTTGTTTGACCATCATCTAACAGTATTATTTACTATAGTCCCCTGTCGCATTTATCGGATAAAGTTATAGGATTATTAATTTTAAGGATTATAGTTAGATTTAAATTATTCTGTTATAGATAAGCTGCCACGGTGGTCATGAATGTTATAATATTACAATATCAGTGAATGTTGATGTCTCGTGAAGGCTGAAGCTTGCGTATGTAGACGAATGCTACTCTGTGCATCCACCCAGAGCTATGTTAGTAATGATAAGATACACAATCGCTTCGTTAGCCACGTGAACTAAGGCGACCCTCTAGAAATAAAATGGAATGCCGAGGACGGGGAGATCAGGGGTGGAATCCCGGACGGTTGTACTATGGGTGGTTTTTATACAAATGTGTCCTCTCTCTAACCGCACAAATGCGGACACACTTCCTACACATTCATTTTTATAACCTTTTTGACATAGTCACTACATATGCGTACAACCCAAAAGGGTAGTAAGTAGTTAGATGCAATGCTTAAAGAAGAAGAAAAATCAGAAGTTTATAAAGCATGAGCTACACAGGGCCTACCTTAAAATAATGAAAACGATACATCTTAAAACAAACCCTTCAAGTTAAGTTATTGCACATAACGCCGCACAAGACAGATAAATCGAGCTGTACCGAGGCGTGAAAGTGCTCTATCTAATGAAACATCGCCGTTAAAGACCCCATACTCTCATATAATCGGCGTGAAAACACCAGCCTTTGGGGGAGAGAAAAAAAGAAAGAGAGACCCTGCGAAAGGTAATTTTTGCATCTACTAATCAACATTTGCGGAATTAAAAGTTATATAATGGCCGAAAAAGTATGAATACAATGTACCTTTGTTGTGTTGTGTGCGCTTGGCTGGATATTAATCATTTACATTTACGTCCAGTCAACTAATTCAAGCCGCCAACCAACAAAAGAGCGAATAATTTATGCTGCTATTTATTTGAACTTTGAAATTAACATGTAAAACTAAAAGACTAATGTTTTGGTTTCCCAATTTCGCAGCAGTGAATGAAGCTAGTGTTGATAGTGTTGTATAGTTGATAATTAAATAATGTTTTTTAGCACCGCATGTGTACTAATTATGTTAATGAGTTAGGGATGAGTAATGTTGCATTTAGAGGAAGTGTACATGCATTTGCGCGGAGGGAGGAAGTATAAACAGTTAGGGAAAACCACCCTCAGTACACCCGATCTCCATGTCATCGGGAGTCGTCTTAACACGAGAAACGCCTTAGACCATGCGGCCACCGAAGCAGGACTAAATAATGTATTTATTCCAGCAGGTAGAACTACAATAAAATGCACTGTTTCAAAAACATGGTTACATTAGTTAACAAATTCTTATTTTTTCAAAGTGTTTTATGGAAAGCACATGATAAGGAGGTGATACCTAGGTATAGTTAAGATATTGTCCATCAGATAAATATTAACAAAACCTAACATTACAAGGGTTTAGTTTTTAGTGGAATGAACACAAAACTATTTTCTATGACCCTGTACATATAGAGACATGTAAACATAGTTTACAACCACAGTCCAAGAATCTAGCTACTATGGCTGATCATTAAGACCCAAATGCCCGGTAAACGAAAGGTGACTGATAGAGGAGCGTAGAACAGCTCTTTCAAATTCGAGTTATATAATTTAACGGGGGTTGGCGGTGGTCTCTCACACACAATACTAATCGTATCGGCATTTGTATTCGTTTCCTTCCCCCTTTGTTCTCCTAATGGCGGACAGCTCCGCCCGGTAACGCTATAAGCCAACAAGGTTTATGGTATTTAGGAATTTCTGCTCGACTTTTCTAGCGACTTAATGTAACGATCGATGAAAACGGCGAGAGATGGAACGTGGTTGTACCAAGCCCAGGTAATTAGCGTCCCGACGCCAGAAACAAGGAGGCGGAATGTTGTGTTGGGGGCAGTGGTCACTTTCATTAACGCTTCATTCCAGACACCCTCAGTCCACAAACAGCTAGTCGAAGAGAGGTTGATAAGAGGGGATGTCCTTTTATGCGAACAGGGTTTAAATAGTCCGGCTCATCTCTACCCCCCCGCCCCTCTTATGCATCACTGAACATGGTTCTACTACCCTGTGGTGGTGACGGCATAAGTTGCAAAGCTTGGGAGTAAAATTAATCAGTGACTTGGCGAGAGGGGGGGGGGGAGGGCAAATTAAGGTGGAATGGAAGGCTACGCGAAAAAAGGCCAGTGTTTGTGCAGTTTTTATAGAAAACTTTTTTTGTCCAAAATAAATAAAATAGTGCTTCAGTATAAACCCAAGAGTTTGATTTTCTTCACATGGTGATATCAACAAATTGTTGAATATCTGTCATGAGCCTGGCGGAATTATCGAACAAACTTTTGAAATGAAGAGAAAAAGTTGTCATTAAATTTCAGGATATTCTTGAAAGCTATTTAAAAAATGTTGAGGTCACCATATAAATAAAATAAAATTATATTTTTGTACTGAAGCAATATATATTTTTTTTTTATCCAAAAAATATGTTGCCATAAAAACTACAAAAACACTGGCTTATTTCGCGTACCCTTCCATTCCACTTTAACATACACATTTTACTAACGCCATTTTTCTTCTTTAGTGTCGTAAAACTCAACTTTTTTTTTGTACTCGGACATGGGTGAAGGCTTAAAAAAAAAAAGTCGAGAAGAGATGTTTCTGCAGTTTTCTTAGCAAACAATTTCTTTCTCTCGGAAAAAAATAAAATAAATATATATATATATTAATACCACGTCTTACTACCCGTTCAGGTTATATGTACTAATCATGCTAATGGCTTGGCATTATAGATTTGGAAGGCTATATGTAAAGAAAGTGCACGCAAATTTGCGTAAAGTGAGATTGAAAAAACCACCCCCAGTGAGTCCAACCGAGACTCGAAACTCAATCTCCCCGTCATCGGAAGTCTAGTATACTCTGAAGGTAACGTGCCACCAAAGCGGGTAATCAAATATTACTAAAGTATAAACATAATAGTTTAATTTTCTTCACATATATCTCAACAGTTCTTGAATATCTGTCATGAGCATATCAGCATTAATTGATGGTAACATTTTTAAATGAAGAGAAAAAGTTCTCATCAAATTCTAGGTAACCTTTACAAATATTCAAGAACTGATGATATCACCACGCGAAGAAAATAAAACTATTACTGTATGTTTATACTGGAGAAATATTTGATTTAATTTGCCAAAAACGTTTTTTTGCTATAAAAACTGCAAAAATATTCCCCTCATCTCATAATCCCTACTATTCTATCTTAATAAACCCTTTTGAAAATCAGTTCTGACACATGACAATTTCACGGCATGCGCTGTTGTATTTCTAACAACTTTTTCCTTTTCCGAGTATGTGGCGAGAGTATCCATCCCACAAGGTTGATTCTGGTGCAAAACGGATGTTCACAAACACCACGCAGCATGCACACACCAATTAGATAAATAAATCCGTCATAGTTACGGTCAAGAATAATAATCATCGTAATAAAATTATTGCTAATTCTTTCAATTATTTGCCAATCTATTTCCACGCAGGCTCAATAACATCTATTTTGGAATAAACCCACCAAATTCTAATTCAAAATTCGTGGATTGTTTTCCATGAATTTATATGCATATTGCAAAATGTCGTGCAACATTAACAGCAAGAAACCTGCTTTGTTTGTCTCTTCGAACAAAAAAATACACGATACCTATTCAGAGGGTAGTGGAGGGAAGCAGTGTTTTTAAATATTTTAACCAGACGAGTGGTAAAGTGGTCAGTTCACTCACCTGGCTACCAACCTAGGGGTTCTCGAGTTAGATTCCCAGCTGGTACTATGGGTAGTTTTCTCGAAGGGGAATTATCCCAACTTTCATCAGGGTCTGGTTGATTAGGCTTAACTTATGTTAAGAGTTTCTATTGGTTCCACACCTTCGTATTCCCTATCACCCTCCTCTAATCGGGACATAGAGAAAGTACAACATAACATTTCTTTCAACACACACAAGTCTGTTATAGTAGAGCATAGAAATATCTCGGGGATTCCCTCCCCCCCTCCGTTACTGTGATTAATATCGGTCGAAGAGTCACGATTGTTAAGCCATGACGTCACCTCGTAGTTCATTTTTAGCCACTTCGAGAAGGTGAACTAGTTGAACTAGTTTAGTTGGACGAATCGTTCGGAATCTAACGATTCGTTCGCGGATCACAAACATATATTTCCCTGGTGTGCAAGCCGCCTCAGCGTGCAGACGACGTTGGGAGGACAAGCAAGCCCATCATGCTGTTATGTTAGTGCGTGCAGTACCCACCTTGATGTGCGAGCGGGGTCTGCACGGAGTCCCTGGGAAGATCTGTAAGAGACGGACACAAAGAGACACAGGTAGATCTAAGGTTAGTTCATATCTCCACCGTTACAATCATATACAGTGAAGTTAACAGATCACATAACCACCCCATACAACCTCGCCCACACACATGCACAGTACTGAACGGCCATCTTGGGTGAGGTCATGACCAAGTGGTTAGAAAGAGGGAGTACAAATATTTTAAAAAAAACTTTCTTCTCGTTTAAGAAATATCTCACTAATAAAACCTTAAGTCCCACCTGCCTCAAGTGGCACCGTTACAGAAAGCACATTAATTTTCCTCAAATTTCACCAGCGACGTCATCCCCCTCTCTGGGTTACACCCGGTGACATAATCCGCCTCCCTTCTCCCTGAGGTCATTTACCCTAAATGACGTCAACATAATGTTGCAATCCTACCCATTTCATTATTTGCCCCATTTGATTATGGTTCTAATCCCTGAAAGTTTATTGTGCGTTGTTTTGAAAGGGAATGTGTTATTTTTTATTGGTTGGAGTACCCATTTGATTTTGGTTCGAATTCCTGAGAGGTTATTGTGCTTTGTTTTGGGAGGAATTTTGTTATTTTTATCGGTTGTATTTTATGCTAAACTAATATGGATCGTTTTAATCGCACGGTCAAAGCCAACAAGCTCGCAATAGACTAGATTGCTGGAAGTCAAGGGTTAAATATTGGAAGGTTGCATTGGAGATGATAATTTTTCACGTGTGCTTTATCATCCACATTTTACCATCACCTCTCTATGCTAGTGCGGGCACATTTCCTACGATCACCTTCCAAATTCCTAACCCTCAGTTATTATTATTAGCACCGAGTCTTACTACCCGTTCGGGTTATATGCACTTACGCTAATGTGTAATGGTAGGGTGATTGTGAGATGAAATGGAGAACTTAAAGTTTAACGTGGAATCCGAACCACGGTGGAGGCCTGGCATTACACACATTCACAAGTTGTGATTAATACACGTCTTGTCAGAGGTGAAGGAAGGGTTTGGCAATCAGATAAATCTGTGCCGGGACCGAGTATTGAACCGTGGACGCCAGTACGGAAGTCCGACACCTTACCCCTAACCCCCAGGTTAAGCCGTTAAATGACCCTTGTGTTATATAATGAGTAGATAAAGTTACCTTTAAATTAAGTCGTTAAGACTAATACTTAAATTTACCTCATATTTTTTTATGGACTGCGTCCTACTAGCCATTCGGGTTATGTGAATATGTATTAAATATTTTTATGTATAAAGGATTAGGAAGGTTGAATTTGGGAGGAAATGCACCTGCATTTGTGTGAAAGGATAATGGAAAACAATTTAGAAAAAAAAAATTCAGTACACTCGACCGGGATTCAAACCCCGTCATCGGTGGTCCAGTATAATGCGAGAATGATTACTCAGACCATTCGACCACCGAGGCATATTAAATTATCTTTAAAACAATAAATACAAATGGAACACGGTAGAAAGACCCTTATTCGAGGGATACTAAAGTTACCCAAACTACTTTCATGTATACGCTTACGCCAGGTCATGTGATTTGAAGTTGTTACTGTTGATATATAATACCAAGATAAACCAGTACTAATGTACCGTTCGTTACCCAGGGGATGCCCGAATGTACTAATCGTACATCCTTTCCGTGGAGGCTCTTTCCATGTCTCGATGAGATGAGGTTATGGGGTGAGTTTGACTTGTGTGGAACCAGTGGAAACACTTGGACTTAACTTAAGTCTAATTAACCAAACCCTAGTGACTTTTGAGGTAATTATCCTTTCGAGAAAAATACCCAATGTACCAGCTGGGAATCAAGCACGGGACCTCTAGACTCGTAACCGGCTTCACTGACTGCTACACCACCGAGCCGGTTTCAAATAATTTTAGTAAAATGCTATAAATGTTAAGAGAATCCCCCCCCCCCTTAAACAGACTTTCCTAGTAAATTCTTACTTTAAGTTATCTTGGCCATCTATGTCCAGTAACTATATGTGGAAGTTGCTGCACTTACGCAGCCCTGACCTCACCCAAAGTGAACGCACAGTTCAACGTTGTCAAGCATAAATCTTTACATTGGGCGATGCACACATGAAACTCTCATTTCCACTAAATTTACGTTATTTATTTTGTAAATACCTTCACCTTAAGTCAAAATGAGGTTATTTATTAATCAAATTAAATATTCAGTTAAATATAAGTATACTTAAAATATAATCTTAATTTCCCTTATATATATGTTTCATACACAAAATAATATAATTTCTAAATTTATGATTAACTTAAAATTAAAAGTAAGTCATAAAAGTTGTATCCTCACTGTCCTGCAGTAATTAATTGCAGTCATTAGACAAAAACAGTTCTCAATCTTGTTTCAACTTTGAAACAATGAGTTAATTAATTACCGGTTCAATAATAAAATATAACTACACCAGTGGAGTATCTATGAGCCTATATCTAGCGGATAAATATATATTTTATTTAAATTTAAATAGATACTAGCCTAACAATTAACATGGCCGCGTCAATACTTTTAGGGGGGTTGGAGGGTTTGAGGGGTGGCCTTAAAAACAAATTACAATGGAGGTTGTGAGAGGGTGTGAAGTACATTCAAACAAAACTATTTCCAAAATATTCGTAAATTTGAAAAAAGACACCCGTACAACCTATTAGATCATTATGAACCCAAGATTCGATATTTATGCATAGCTGTCTCCATTTTCTTATTATGTTTACATAAAACAAAATTAACACATCCTCTCAAATAATAAAAAATATTAGCTTTTTTTTGTTATTGTTGATATATTGAGATTTATAAAATCAAACATAAAGTTATACAAATTTCAAAATCGTTAAAGATGGTATATAATAATTTGAAACAGTAACAAAGTTGATTTTACAATACTAATCGAATACTATTCTTAGAATATAATTGTTGCAGATTTTCTTTCCCAGCAATAATCACTATATCAATAATAAATGATCCTCATCGATGGACACGCGGTTTAACAGGGTTCCTACAGTATTTGAAAAAAAAAAAAAAAAAAAAAA
>CABFOV010005152.1:17141-31607 GCA_902141375.1 Timema poppense
GGGGGGGGAGCTAGGTCACTCAAGCCTTGTTTACTTATATAGGCTTCTCCGTTTCTTCCTCGTTTAGGCACTCAGCATCTTCATTACTGTCCAAGCAGCTTGCGATGCGCCCTCCCTAAATTTTGTTCGTCTTTCTCTGTCTTACGTAAGCATTGTTCTTACCCCCCTCCTCCCTTGAAAGCAAAAATAAGCAAAGCACAAACCCCCTCCCCCTAAGGTGCTTACGTAATACATGAACGCCCCCTTAGCTGATTCGATAATGTATCTGTCTATTGGGCAAAGGGTCCAGGTTTAGATTCCCTGGGGATGAAAAATTAATCCCAGATGAAAGGCGAATTTTTCCTTTCACAGTGAAGAATTACCGGCCGGGGGATGGGTGTTGTGTCTGTTCGAGATTTAAGTTAGTTTATAACTCGCGTGCTAATATAATCAGTCATCCGCCTCTTTGGCTTAGTTAGCTAACGCGCTAGTATCGTTTTGAGCTAGACTGCCAAGGACGGGGAGATTGAGGTTTGAATCTTGGTCGGGTGAACTGGGGGTGGATTTTACTAAATGGTTTTCCAATCTCCCTACACGTAAATTTGGGTTCACTTCCTCTAAATTCAGCCTCCACAATTCCTAACCCATCAGTGCAATTAGTAATTAAGCGTTTAACCCGAACGGATAGTAAGACACGGTGCTAAATAAAAAGTAGGTCCAGACCCATCTTACATTACTTTGCCATCACAGACAAATTTTAAACAAAATCGTAATCGTTATCAATCTTAATATGATTATTATTAGCACCACGTCTTACAACCCGTTCGGGTTATACACACTTACGCTAATGTGTAATGGTAGGGTGATTGTGAGATGAAATGGAGGATCTACAGTTTAACGTGGAATCCGAACCACGGTGGAGGCCTGGCATTCCCCACATTCACAAGATGTCTTGTCAGAGGTGAAGGAAGGGTTTGGTTATCAGATAAATCTGTGCCGGGACCGAGGATAGAACCCCGGCCGCCAGCACAGAAGTCTTGACACCTTACCACTAGACCGATCAATCTTAATAATGATTCATAAAAACATATACAATATTTCAGAATTTATAATAAGTAGTACTAAAAGGGTGATTTTACCACACCATAAAATACATTAATTTATAATAAGGAAGAAAAAAAAACCTTTTACAATTTTAAATATACTATTTTAAATATTTAGTAAAATAACACACTGTAATAAATTAATAAAAAGGATTTTTGATAATAATTTTCGAAGTTTGAGCACTTTTCAAAGACTTTACTCAAACGGTCACAGAAAAATATGAAATAATAGCTTTTTGTATTAATAAGATTCAAATAAAATAATGTACAATTTAAAAAGAAGTTTTCATTAGATATTTCACCATAATAAGTTATTGTCTCCTTAATTAATTAACACCAACATTATATTTATAAAATAAAAATGTAAAATCCAAAATAAGTACACAACAATTACATTCTTTATTAATCCCTTGTGTGAGAAAGATGTGGACGTTAAGGTTAGAACGCGAGTGATAACTTTCGTTATTAAAATATCTACTACCCACGGTAGTATTAGCTCTGTACATAATACTGGCCCTGTGGGCCTCGAGGAAACAAACATAACACTAGGTAAACTTTCCTGGTTACATCTTGGTAACTTTGGAGTTGTTGGATATAACTTGTGGGACATAAGTCAGGAGAACTTCGTTGGAAATATATATCTCAACAATTTTTACAAACGAAACACTAGAAGATATAAACAAAAATACACAACAAAATGAACTTTTTATATACTATAATAAAACAGGATGTCTACCGTCCGGGAAACTGAAATTAACCGGGAATTTGAAGTTGTCGGGGAAAACGGGTATATGTCGCGGATTTGGTAAATTTAAAAAAAAACCTGAGAAAATGTAGTTTTTTTAAAAATATGAAATATAATAGTCACTAAATAAGTAAATTACAATGTGATTGAAACTGTATTTTTTTGAGGTTGTGTAAACTATTTTATAATTTTATTTTATTGCTAGTAGACTAAGTTAATTTAAATAAAAAACATCTTAATTTGAATTTTAAATTTTTTCATCATTCGTTAAAAAAGTATTAACAAAAATATGTGGTTTGAGGTGCGGGTAGGAGGTTTTGACTAACGTTTGAGTCGGGAATTTTAGGAAATGATCAGGGGAAATTGTGGGAAAAGCTGGGAATTTCATTCGTCAAGTTGAGTAAACACCATGTAAAGCAAACATTTCGTTTTTTAGTTTATTTATTAAAGTACTGACCAAGAGTCTAAAAGGCCCTATGGCAGACCAATAACAGAAATATGGATAAGAGATTCAAAAATAATTAAATTACAAAACTGCTATGAGATTAAAATAATATTCAAACAAAGTTCAATTTATTTGAATTAAACGTGATCATTAAATATTCATATATACATTTCAAGGCTCAATATAAATTAAAAGAATATTTCAAGTTTGGGGATTTCTTTTGATTGAAATCAACTTTTGGAATTTTTTTTAGTTAGAGCAATGCTCAAAACGGCATTATTTCTCAAAATAATAAAAATAGTGTTTAGAAGATACTGTACAGTACATTTAAAATTAAAATCCTATTCTCAGGAATGTAAACACACTTAATTCGATATATTTGGTAAAAACTCAACGTCTTAACAAACAACTTGTTCAATCATTTGGAATCACAAAATCCTTACCCCGAATCACCCTGGATGTATTTTTGATTGCTCTAATTCTGACGATTCTACACGTCCATCGCAGACTATGCCTTAAAGTAATGAGTATCATTATAATGATCCAGGGCACTGGATAATTCTGGATAAGTGGAGGCATTGTGGTACTATATGCCATTTTCCTACAAATAATGTAATATTTAGCACCGCGTCTTACTACCCGTTCGGGTTATACGCTTTAAGTACTAATTACTCTAATGGATTAGGAATTGGGAAGGTTGAATTAGAGGAAGTAAACCTGCATTTGCGTGGAGTGAGAGTGGAAAACCATTTAGGAAAAACCACCCCCAGTTCACCCGACCGAGATTAGAACCTCGATCACCCCGTCCTCAGCAGTAGAGCTCAACACGACAAGCGCGTTAGCCAACTACGCCACCGAGGCGAGTTCCTACAAATAATTTAAGTACATATTGTCAACGGAACCTAATCTAAGCCAAGTAATCATGTGAATGTCACTACATTATTAATACTTATGTTCTGTGAATGTGGTATAAATTCCCTAATAGTTCAGATAATCAATCAATGGGGGAAAAGTTGAAAGTTCTTATTTCGAATCTCTAGACAGGCATTTAGCTTAAAATATATAATTTATCTTAATATTGTGAATAAAATATACTAGCTTCAAGATAGTGATATATAAAACTGTTGATAAAATTACAGCGCATTCAAACGTTCACCGAAAAAAAACAACAGAGAACAGTAACGTCATCAGGTAATGAGCCCTGAACCAATCAAACGTTTCTGCCACCATCCGCGTTTCCCGCTCTCGGCACGACATGGAAGCGTTTCCCGCTCTCGGCACGACATGGAATTGTTTGCCTCTCTCGGCACGACATGGAATCGTTTCGGTTTTCTAGATTTTGCTTGGGAGGTCCAGTTAAAGTTCAAAACAAACTGACTGCGCATGTTCTTACAAAGTGATATACAAGTAGTCCGCAGCGTATACTGTTGTTAAATATAAATCGTGTTTGTCGTTCTTGCTCGGTTCTGATTCATCTCACGACAAAGCACCATAATATGAAAACGTGAATCGTGACATTAATATTATATTTGTTTGTCCACTCTTGTAGTCCACTTGTATAAAGATTATCCAGTACTAATGTACTGCTCAGCAGACGCCCGAACGTACTAATCGTACATCCTTTCCGTGCAGACTCTTGCCATGTTCCGATGAGATGAGTTGATAGTGAGAATTATGGTAAAAATATGAGGGTGATAGTGAGTATGAGGGTGTGGAACCAGTGGAAACACTCAAACCTAACTTAATCCTAACTAACCAAACCCTGGTGACCGTTGAGATTATTCCCCTTTCGGTGAAAAATACCCAAGGTACCAGCCCAGAACTCCTGGACTTGTAGTCAGCTGTACTGACCACTACACCATTTTGCCGGTTATTTTATAACCAAGCGGCGGTTTCTAACTTGTGAAGCGAAGCGTCATGAGGCAGCCTACATTTCTGAGAACCTCTGAATTTCTGCACCATTTAAGCAGCTTCTGCTCTGTATTTTTGATAGTCGTGTGAATCAAGATTTAGATGCTTTTTTTTTTTTACTACCCTGAGTACTGTTATGATGTGTTTATGAGGTCGAGTAAACAAACAGCACGATGCAGTGGCATCTACTAACACTAACCAAATACCACCTTACTCAGCAACGTCGCTTCAATTAACTAATGAGATCCGCAGCCCCTGAAAAAAAACTCTACTTTGCTAGGTCACCAGGGTTGTATGACGGATAAGTTGGTCGCCATCATTACGGTTACGCCGGGATGACGTCATGTTTCAGAGCCGCCACGCCCGTATTTTTTTTCCTCTCCGAAACTGTCGTCGAAATGTCGAGATTAAAGGTAAAACGTCCTAGCTTAGGGCGTGCTCCGACGATACCCACTTTGATTAACGTACTACGCGTACTACGCCAAGTATTATTATTATTATTATTATTATTATTAGCACCGCGTCTTACTACCCGTTCGGGTTGTATGCACTTACGCTAATGTGTAATAATTCACAAGATGTCTTGTCAGAGGTGAAGGAAGGATTTGGTAATCAGATAAATCTTTGCCGCGACCGAGGATTGAACCCTGGCCGCCAGCACAGAAGTATGACACCTTACCCCTAGACCACCAGGTCACCTACGCCAAGTTTAAAGTGTGTACACAATTAACTCGTCTCTCTTAGACCGTTTTGCTGCCTTAGGTAATGGAAGGGGAATTGTCCCGGACACAGGATGGACATGAATAACTCGGTGATCAGAACTTTATGGTGAATGGAGCGGTGTTCAAGACCCGTCACCTGAATACAGGTTGCGATTTCCCGATATTGGTATGTAAAGCACACAGGCTAGACTTGAAGCAGACAATTGTTCCAACACAATTTGACTGCTACGCTAAAATATACATTGATAAACAAACTCCATTGTGAGGTACCGGAACCAAGCTACACCGAAATAGCGGCCACCTACGTTAGCGATGATAGTTCCAACACTTGCATACAGAAGGTGTCATGTGGTCAGCACAACGAAAGTTCCGACCGCTAATCTCCGTTTTCTAGACCGAAGCGGTTACTTATTTATTCAAGTAAGTAGCTCCTCATTTGTTCTCACGAGGTTGAGTCAACCTCGTTACATATCCAATGCTTCACATATAAATTCTAGAAGCCCCTGGGATCGAGACCAAGACCTCTGGATCTGTAGCCAAGAACTCTTGACCCCTTGACGACAGATATACATATTGGGAGAAACCCTCGCCCTTGATTAAGGGAGTGGTTACAATTTCTAAGGTACCCGGGTTCAATTCTAAATGAGAGTGTTGAATATATCAATTATCTTTTTGTACGTACAGTCAAATCTTAATATGGCAGCTAGATAAGTTTCTAGATCTATTTTCACGTGTGCGTACTTCGGGTCATGTAATAGGCAACTATTAATTTTGATATATTATTATTTATTAATATTATTATTATTATTATTATTAGCACCACGTATTACTACCCGTTCGGGTTATACGCACTTACGCTAATGTGTAATGGTAGGGTGATTGTGAGATGAAATGGAGGACCTACAGTTTAACGTGGAATCCGAACCATGGTGGAGGCCTGGCATTCCCCACATTCACAAGATGTCTTGTCAGAGGTGAAGGAAGGGTTTGGTAATCAGATAAATCTGTGCCGGGACCGAGGATTGAACCCCGGCCGCCAGCACAGAAGTCTGACACCTTACCCCTAGACCACCAGGTCACCGTGATATATATTATTATTACTTATAAAATGACAATAACCAATAATAAAATGTTATACTTCCGAGCAGCATTAACTGATGGCAAAGAGACGCCCAGAGTGACCTTGAAACTGCTGCAGATACTGCCATGGAGTCAACATATTTACCACTTTCACATAAAGAGGTATCAATAATAATGTTTTAGCCCAGGTCATCCCAGAGGGAACGAGGTAAATGGAATTTTGGGAATCCCCTTTCATACAACAAACTAAAAACCATTATGTATTTTATTTATTTGCATTAGCATAATATTTCAAATATGTTCGAGAGAAAATAAATAATAGAGTCCTTCCATTACTCCATTTACTCTACTTTGGGTTAAAAAAAATTCGGAAAATCAGTGCAAAGATGGTAGTTTGTAGGCCTACGTATAAAAGTGAAAGTACTCCCCCTCCCCCTTACCCAATAGTTAACTTTAAGGCTGAAATTTGGAAAATTTGTACATCGGGGGTGAGTGGCGCAGGAACGAGGAGGTACGGGGGTAGCCTTACCACCACCACCCTCCTCCCCTCCCAAATAATATAGTAAGACTTTTAGATAATGTAAACATCTTATTGAGTGAGGCAAGATACAATGTTCACACTAAGTTAACATAAAACTAAAATGTGTTTGGAGCCCACACTGAAGAGATTTCGAAAACTATGATAGTGGTACCAGCTACATCAACTACTGCTGAAATGAGTTTTTTTCAATTCTTGAATGCATTAAAAACTATCAGCTACTAACAGCAGAAGCTTAACATTCCAGGGCCGTCAAGAAAGCAAGAGCTTACTATCTAAGGGCCTTCAAGAGATCAAGAGCTTGCCGTCTAAGAGCCATTAAGAGAGCAAGAGCTTACCGTACCAGGCAGGACCTTCAAGAGATCAAGAGCTTGCCGTCTAAGAGCCATTAAGAGAGGAAGAGCTTACCGTACCAGGCAGGACCTTCAAGAGATCAAGAGCTGACCGTCTAGGGGCCATTAAGAGAGCAAGAGCCTACCATCCCAGGACCTTCAAAAGATCAAGAGCTGACCGTCTAAGAGCCATTAAGAGAGCAAGAGCCTACCGTTAAGATCAAGAAAGTGAATATCCAGATTTTCCAAATCCAGTTAATTTATCATAAGATTGAAGATAAACAGTAAGTGTACCTGTATCATTGTATTAATTAATTGTGTTTGTTTACAAATGTCAGGGGAGTGAAGACTGACTAAAGGTGTAGGCTACACATAGTATTGTACTCGTTGAATAGATGAATTAATAAAAATTGCATTCATTTTAAAAGTTTTAGGTTTTTATTTACTTTTTCCTTTGGATTAAGCCCTATATCACCCATATTAACATCAATTCACTTGCGTTTTCGTGTTACGCGATTACTTATCAGAACCAATCACTCGCGTAGTGTGAGAGACAGTTGTATTACATGTTCCTGGTCTTTTTTATATCAAAAATGTCATCCCCTATAAAAGAACATTATTATTTCTACCCCCTTCCCAAATAAAAACGTTCCTGCACCACTGTCGGGGGTGCATATAAGAACTACGCAAAATTAATTTTGATTAGTAACCACCAAGGGGTTGAAACAGGTGTTGGAATATTTTTAGAGCTAGAATCGATCTCACAAACCACTGGAGCTGGGATTATGATATTTGGCAGAAATGTCCTTTTTTTAGAACACTTTTCAGACCATTTTTGTGATTTTTGAATTTCATTCCCTTAAAGGGTGAAGCGGGAATGGGGTGCTTTATTTGTATCTTCCAAACCACCCTGGGAATATGATATTTAGAAAGAAAGTTCCTTCTATTATTATTATTATTATTAGCACCGCGTCTTACTACCCGTTCGGGTTATACGCACTTACGCTAATGTGTAATGGTAGGGTGATTGTGAGATGAAATGGATGACCTACAGTTTAACGTGGAATCCGAACCACGGTGGAGGCCTGGCATTCAACACATTCACAAGATGTCTTGTCAGAGGTGAAGGAAGGGTTTGGTAAAAAGTTCCTTCTAGTTATTAGCCCTTTTGTTTAAATTCAACCTCCAAGGGTGTGAAACAGGAAGGGGGTGTTTTTCCAAATTTTACTTATCAGCTAAGCTGGAAAGATGAAATTCAGGAATGTTCTTTTAAGATAGTGAATCAGAGCTTTTGGTTATGTTTCAAAATTCATCCCGTAAGGGTGTAGGGTGCTGTAAAGTTGGAGTTTGGCGCGGAGTGCACTGGTTGTAGCTTAATATTTCCTGCATAGCGTTGGAAGAATTCCGCTTTATGAATGAGTCACTGACGTAACATTAACCTCGAATATTCCCCTACACTCCCTTTCATAACATTTCCTTTCATCAGCCGCACGAGTTGTTTACCTCTAAAGTGACAGTTGAATTGCGGCCCCACATTTTTAGAGCTATGTAGGAATCGCGGCCTGGGCTGTTGAACTAGTCTAACCTAACCTAACCTAACCTAACCTAATCTAACAAACCTTCAAATTTTTGCCAAAACCATGAGATGAAAATAATTGAGGAAGTTTGGATATTACGAGGGATATCGACATGAGACGATGATATTTTCTGTCTTCAATTTAAGACGATAGAAAGCACACTGCTAATTAGATGGAAGCAACTCATACCTCTCTCTCTCTCACGTGAGTGGGCCGCAATTCGTAAGTGTATTTCAAAAAGTTGGGCCACAAATCGTACAGAATTTAGAGATTAGTCCACAACTCACCTTCACAGTTTTCATATCTGCCTTCATACAAAAAAAAAACTGTCAAGTTTCTTATTAAATTAGCTTACCTTTTCCAAATGAACAATTTTCAGAGTTGGAATCTGATGCAGTTTTGGCTGAGCAATCAAAAGTGTACCTATTTTGAATAAACTTAATCAAATAGTGTGTGTGTGTGTGTGTTTTATGTTTGATTGAGCAACCTAATTTCTCAATTTTTACATAATGTAAGAATATCACTTCTTATTCGTCACACATGTGGCTGGCTACATTGAAAAACCAATTGAGATGGAAAGATGAATGAAGGAAAGAAAGTTATTTTTAGGTAACGGGTCAGACATTCTTTGTTTTTTTTTAAAAATTAAACCCATAAAAGGGTTAAACGGGTAGGGGATTTTTTTCCCCGTTGTTTTATAATGACAAAAGCCCTAAGCAAAGCGCTGGCTATTTGCCCGTCTTTTATGCGCATGTTTTGTGATTGTGACCCTCAGGCAAAATTTCCTATTTTTCTCCCCCTATTTCTCCTTTGCTATCCGCCTCGGTGGCGTAGTTGGCTAACGCGCTAGTCGTGTTGAGCCTAACTGCTGAGGACGGGGAGATCGAGGTTCGAATCTCGGTCGGGTGAACTGGGGGTGGTTTTTCATACATGGTTTTCCACGCTCCTTCTACGAAAATGCGGGTTCACTTCCTCTAATTCAACCTTCCCAATTCCTAATTCATTAGAGCAATTAGTACTTAAAGCGTATAACCCGAACGGGTTGTAAGACGCGGTGCTAGATATAAATATAAATATTTATCCTTTAGATGATCCTGGTCACGCATATTAACTTAGAAACACAAGTCATGTCACATCCGGTTGGCTAGTACCATGCCCGTTTGAACGGGTGGCTCTTGAATTATCTGCTCCGGTGGTAGATTAACATAATATGTCCTCTAGCAAAATACTGGATTGCCATTGACGGTTACATTGGGATTCGAAGTCTTGTCGGGTGTACTGAGGGTGATTTTGTCTGAATGGCTCCAACCCCCACCCCTCATAACTTCACGCAAATACAAGTACACTTTATCTAAATCGGTGACCTGGCAAGACATCTTGTGAATGTGGGGAATGCCAGGCCTCCACCGTGGTTCGGATTCCACGTTAAACTGTAGGTCCTCCATTTCATCTCACAATCACCCTACCATTACACATTAGCGTAAGTGTGTATAACCCGAACGGGTAGTAAGACGCGGTGCTAATAATAATAATAATAATAATAATAATAATTTATGCATATGCGTACAATCTAAACGGTCGGTAAAATGCGGTGTTAAAAAAATTGAATTAAATTAACAGTTAAAACGAGTACTATTAATTTTCTTCTTTTAGAGTTAAATATTCTTTGAATTAATACACATGGCCTCGCCTCATTGGACACCCCATTAACACCTTGATGGTTTGAGTTGCCGAGAGGTCAAGGCTTAGTTGTCACGTGGTTCAAAACCAGGTGGATTCTGTCTTAGTTACCGTACAAGGGTATAATGACACTTAACCTGTGTTAACATTCTAGCCAAGCAACATTAAATAGGTTATGTTTGGATTGTATTCTGCAACAGTTAAAGTCTGAACCCGGACGGAGAAAATATTATCAAATAATATTGACACTATTCAAAATACGTAGATAATGTTGAAAGAGAGGTGATTAAATAATGTTTTTCGAAGTTTATCCAGATAATATTGACGTTATCCAGCCGTATTGGGATAGTGGCAGTTTCTATGGTTGAGGATAGGTTAGTTATGTTGGGCTAGGTTAACTTAGATTATGTTAGATGAATTTAGGCTATGTTAGATTAGAATAAGTTAGGCTTGGTTAGGTTAGGTTATGTTAGGTTAGGTTAGTGGAAGATAAAGCATTAAATGAGGCATTTTCAATGTTAATGAACTGCTACGATCCAATTTATTGTCCAATTCCTAAATATTGTTTCAAAATAAAATCCGTATTGAAACGTGCTTGGTTTTTCACATATTATTCAACTTTATCTAAGTCTTGCCGACTAGTGTCGATATTATCTGGATAAGGTTATAAATGAGATAAATTAATTTCTCTTTCTGACTATCCGCTGCAATTGGATAGTGAATGCGTACATCTATAGTCTCGACATTATCCATATTTCTCACATTACCCGTATTATATCCATGCTCAACACAAATTCACGTATTTTAGGGAATTTCGTAATATTCCATCGCCATTAAATTTATGATATGGATATTAATCCAAGCCGAAATTTATATTTAATGGTATATATTACATTAAATTTTCTAATACAAATACATACATACTAAGATGATGTTATATAAGACCAGTTTCTGTAAATATTTTCTAGTTGAAACATTTTGGAATTTCACTAGATAATCTAGTTTTAATAAATCACAATTTACAAAGATTATCTTCTCTATAATAATAAAAGGAAGTGTTTGTCTGTGTTTGTTTGTGTGCGATGCCCATCCAAATCTACGTCACGCAGAGATCTGAAAAACAGGTGGACGGAAGGGGGTCCAAATGCACCTCAAAGCAGGATTATTATTTTTTAATTATTAGCTTTTTAACTAAGCTATTTTTTTTAGCAAATGTTTGAAGAAAATATTTTGTATCTGGTTTCTAATTACGTTTCAGTGATACGGGTACCATGGGGGAGGGGGGGAGGGTTATATAATTCTTATACTACAATGGATCACGGGCAGCGTCATGCAGGATTTCTAGTATTGAATACATCAAAGTAATTTTTAAAACAAGTAAAAAAAAATTTGGAACTATCTACGTGCTATAAAGTTGTAAGCATAATATAATCATAACAGGCATGCCAACATGAAAACCAACCGATCCTATGGTAGCCTGGGGAAGGGACAAATTCCCCAAAGTGTGTTATGGGAGAGGTTTGATAAATTCAGGACCTCCCGAACCTTGTATAATCAGCAAGTTTACCCCGAAGGTGTCATAAAGTGTGGCTTGGCATACCTCTACAAGTTCGTGGTAGTATTATTCCAGAGGCATCGTGCTGTATAACTAGGGGGTGGTTAAATAACCTTAGCTATATATCATCTGCTTTGGTGGCCGCATGGTCTTAGGCGTCACTCTCGCACTAGACTAAACTGCCTATGACGGGGTGATCGGGGTTGGAATAACAGTCGGGCGTATTGATCATGATTTTTTTCCTAACAGTTTTCTACTCTCCCTCCACGCAAATGAGGGTACATTTCCTCTAAGTTCTACCTTGCTCATATCCAACTCATTAGAGTAATTTGTACATCTGCGTAAAAAGTGAACAAGTGGTAAGATGTGGTGCTAAAAAAAGTTTTGTATCATGACTTCGTAGTAGAGCTTTATACAACATACTGATATTATTAGTGTTAATATAAAGTTTTAAATGTCCAGTCATGGTTTGGGTTGTATACGAGTAGAAATATCTAAAGGTAGGGATAGGTGGCGTAATTTAGTAAGTGTAGCAATTAACTTTCGCGTTCCTGATGCCTTAGAGTAAGTGTTCCTATTACCATAGAGTAAGTGTTACTAATGCCATAAAGTAAGTGTTCCTAATGCCATAGAGAAAGTGTTCATAATTCCATAAAGTAAGTGTTCCTAATGCCATAGAGCAAGTGTTCATAATTCCATAAAGTAAGTGTTCCTAATGCCACAGAGGAAATGTTCCTAATGCCACAGAGTAATTGTTCCTAATGACTTAGAGTAAGTGTTTCTAATGACATAGAGTAAGTGTTCCTAATGCCATAGAGTAAATGTACCTAATGCCATAGAGTAAGTGTTCCTAATTCCATAGAGTTAGTGTCCCTTATGCTATAGAGTAAGTGTCCCTAATGCCTTAGATTAAGTGTCCCTAATGTAATAGAGTAAGTGTTCCTAAAGCCATGGAGTAAGTAAGCATTACTATTTAAATTATGTTATAAATATTTTTTTTAACTTTCTTATGTCAAGTGAAAGAAGGCCATTGTGATCGTGAAAAAATTTATCTCGATATTATTACAAATGTTTACGTTTTATGTGGACACAAACCCATAAAAAAGTGGATTTTTACAATTGTGTTTGTTTGTCCCTGGCCACGGATTTAAAACGTGTTGATGGATTTTGTTGAAATATGATATTTATATATTATAAAACTATAAGACATTAAAACAATTTAACCTAGCTCTTCAATTAAGGATAGTTTACTGATGAGTAATTTTTTTTTAATTCCAAATTTTTTTTAAATGGCTATAACGATTTTGTTTAAAATGCATATCTAAGATTTGTTTAACATGACAAATAACAATGTATATTTGGTTTTTGTGCAAAAGTTATTTAAAGAGTAGTTTACTGATGACTGATTTTTAAAAACACGTGAAATATTTTAAAAATGAGTCTTGCAATTTAGTTCTAAATGGATATCTAGGGAGTATTTGACATGACAAATAGCACCACATAATTGTTTTTTTTTGTGCAAAAACTCGTTGAAAAGTAGTTAAGGTAGAAAAAACTTGAAATATTAAAAAAAGAAGACTTACAATTTAGTTCTAAATGGGTATCTAGGGAGAGTTTGACATAACAAATAGTACTATTTAGTTGTTTTTAGGAAAAAAACTCATTTAAGGTAGTTTACTGATGACTGATTTTTCAGAAGCTTGAAATATTTTAGAAATGGCTCAAACGATTAGATACAAATGGTTATCATGGAAGTGTTTGGCACGTCTAATAACAGTGTGGATCAAAGGTGAAGTAACGATACATCCACCAAGATAGGTGAGCACTTGCTATCTTCGGAGATATCTTTTTTCAGTTCAGTCATGAATCGTGTAGCGAAATTTGCTTTAAATATATTGTTTTTGCGATGTCATCTCCATCGAGAATGGACATTGGCCATGGAAAAAAAGAGGGGGGGACTCAACCACTCAACCACTCTCCCCAGAATATTACCCATACCATGCCTCACCGTAATACATACCCTATAAAGTATGCTATTACTAGAAAGAGGAATAATACCCAAACTATTCAAGTATATATGAATGTGTATGGGATGTAATATAACCCTCGTCCGATATGAAGGTAAATAGTAATAAAGAATAAAGATGCCCCGTTGCCATGATTAGTTCAAATAAGTCACCCAAAATTTACATCTCGAAAGATGTTTACAATACTATTAAATGCTGGTGACCTGGCGGTCTAGGGGTAAAGTATCAGACTTCTGAGCTGGGGGTCCGGGGTTCAATCCTCGTTCCCGGCACAGATTTATCTGATTACCTAACCCTTCCTTCACCTCTGACAAGACATCTTGTGAATGTGGGGAATGCCTGGCCTCCACCATGGTTCGGATCCCACGTTAAATTGTAGGTCCTCCATTTCATCTCACAATCACCCTACCATTACACATTAGCGCAAGTGCGTACAACCCGAACGGGTAGTAAGACGCGGTGCTAATAATAATATTAAATGGTGATTCAATGTGAGTTGTATAGTGTATATACCCGCCTCGGTGGCGTAGTTGGCTAACGCGCTTGTCGTGTTGAAGCTCGACTGCTGAGGACGGGGAGTTCGAGGTTCGAATCTCGGTCGGGCGAACTGGGGGCGGTTTTTCCTAAATGGTTTTCCACTCTCCCTCTACGCAAATGCAGGTTCACTTCCTCTAATTCAACCTTCCCAATTCCTAATCCATTAGAGTAATTAGCACTTAAAGCGTATAACCCGAACGGGTAGTAAGACGCGGTGCTAAATATTATTATTATT